>MJUU01016374.1:21226-64516 GCA_002080025.1 Modiolus philippinarum | reverse complement strand
ACGCACAAATTCCTCCACAAGTTAACTCCGAGAAAAGTTTAGTCCAGCATGGTGTGATTAGTCTAGAATATTCTTCCCGGTTGCTGTTTTTATATCCTGATTTTAATATCACTGTTCCTATTGTAACTATCCATTGTTATTATTTTTTCCTCTGGTAATTTCGGCATGTTCGATAGCAATCTGTCCATTTTCATCTTAGCAAATTCTGTTTTGTTCATTGTGACAAACCTGAAATAATATACCGTAAAAATTTAGTTCATGCATTATATTAAAAATAAATTATACCGCTTAATGGTAAACACAAATACAAAAAAAAATATATGAGATATAACTTACCTCGTTGTTTAGCTAACGATGTACGTTGTAGTTATGAATGGACTTGGCAACAGCTTGACGTCGTATTGATTTTGTCGCATTGCGAAATTCTCACTGCGGTGTATCGATTACCTATTAGGGGTACAAAAAGGAGATTAAATAGATTTTAACAAGTTAAGATTGTATTTCCCGATCAAAACAATGAAATATTTTCTTGTCTGGTAAGTTAAGATACAGAATAGAATATTTATTTTTAGTAGTTAAAACAAGCGTATTTTTTATAAACCTGAAGTTCTGAAGATATAAGATCTCTCTTCCTTTTACTCGGAAAATTATACACTACGTAGAAATTACAATTCAGACGACAGTCTTTGGGTATCCCAAAATAGGACTGACTCAAATAAATTACGCTCATTTTCTTGTGCCTTCCGCCTATAAAGTATTTCACAATAGAAGATTGATCGTGTTGTGAACAAATATAGTCGTAAAAATTACGATTTTTTGTTTGTCATCAGATACTTCGATAATGTCTTCAACTTTATCATTAGATAGTTGTAATAAATCTTCCACAGACACACCTAGTTTTTCCGCTATTTCCTCGAATCTTCAAATTAGTTCCTTGTAATAATGCTGCTCCAAATTTTTTGCGTAAAGAATAATTTTGTAATACAATAAGGGTTTAAATAAAAGGTGCATTAGCAAATTTGTTTTAAGAGATCCACTTGGCCCAACAATGAGTAAACGGAAAAAATCACTCGGCATATTTTTTGCTCCTTGTATTGTTCTATAATTGTTCGTATTAGACTTTTCTGAAAAATATACGGGAATCGTTGTCATTTTTTATAACCCGAATATTTATCAGATAAAAAAACCACGAGTGTATTTCAGGTAGGAGGGTGCATAACCGTTGTGGTAAGTAATAATGTTTGACTTTTATAATAAAAATCAGGTAAAAAAATGCTTGCGTATGGTTTGACCAATCTAAGAAAAATAAAAACAAAGATGTATGGTTTTACGAAATACTTGATATTCAAGGGGAAATCGTATATTTATATTTTCCTCTTAGCAACATATTTGTTGTAGAGAGAGTAACTGGTCACGACCTGTCAGACTTACTAGAAACATATAGGAATCAAAAGTATAGAACCAGAGATACACGTCAGTGTTATGTATAACCCGTGTTATGTACCAAGTCCTAATTTACTTTTTACTCCTATAAAACCTATAAGATTTTTGTTTTACTTATGAGATGTTTAATCCGTAAACATCGTAAAAAATCTAGACCGTTTTACCCGTCTCAACCGTAGTGAATAACATGTTTGTTTGTTCTATAGTCCCGTTAGTAGTAGTTAATATAGGAAAAAATCTGCGGTTTTCAAAAAACACGTTTTAAAAAAAAACGTGATTTTTGAAAACCGCAGATTTTTTTCCCATAGTTAACTACTATTATGTTTTTCTACAATGGATTAAAAAGTTGAATCAATTAATGAAACAACAGAAGTCCTTTGTTTCTTGACAATGCTACATCACACACTGATTCATTGAAGCTGAGTAATGTGACATTGCGTTTTCTTCCCCTTAATACGATCTCGAAACTTCAACCTTTTGATTTAGGCATTATCGGTGCATTCAAGGCTAGATATAGAAAACACATACTAAAACACTTCATTGCGAAAATTGACACTTGTGATGATAAGGTTTCTATCACAAAGGACATAAACGTTCTAAACGCGATACACTGGATTAGTCGATCATGGTCTGAAACGAAAGAAAGCACGACAGTGACTCGGATGATGACATTCCGTTGGCACAGTTGATCCGTGTAGATCATCAGGAGTCGGAATCCGTTCCTATTACATTTGATGAAATTTTTGAGATAGAAAATTCGCTTCCAACAGAGGGAAGCTACAATTGTGAGTGGGAAAAAAAACATAATTGGAACCATTTAAAATCCGGGAGGACACTGACAATAGTGAAAGTGACGATGATTGTAACGAAATCCAAATGGAGGATCCACATGGTTCTGACTTTACACACGAGGATATCCTCAAAAAACACTGCGTCTATGATTAATTTTGCCAGTGCAAAGGATGACCGATACCTGCAGTACCTTTAGCCAATGCAGGCTCTGACCGAGGATACCATCGTTTGGAATAAAATGGAGAAAAAAAACAACAAACACTGGACAAGTTCTTTAAGTGATTGCAATGTTCAATGGATTATCATGTTATATCGTATTTTCCAGGTCTTGTTTGTAAATAAAATATTTTTTTCAAATACATTTTTTTATTAAAAATTCATCTTATAAAAAGAAACGAAAACATTCAAAACAAACAAACATTCAAAATATACAAAACATTTATGCATTATGTCTGTCATCATATTCAAAGCACGGCCCCTTTTCCCTTTCACTTCCGGTGACTAGTCATTCTGAATAAACCAGTCCACTGTCAAAATCGGCCAAAAGTTTTGGTCCTAAAGGTAGCCGGTTTAGCCAGGTTTTACTGTATATGTATCTATATAAACATTATAAACTACACTCATTTTGTTCTGTAATCTACAAATAAATAAAAAAATAAATAAATAGAAAGTATTAGTATATAAAAAAATGAACAACGTGTTTTTAAGGAAAGAGTGCATAATACACAATTATTTTAAATTTGATTTTTAGAGTCATTTAGATACAGTCTCATTTTGTTTTGAATCTATTTCAAAATTACATTTACATTTTTGGATGTATGATTTCACATTAAAATATTCGGCAATACGTTTGTTCCGAGTCGCTTTCATCACAGATATTTTTTCCCGCTTTTCATACCGCCTTTTGTCATTATGTGACAGAAATGCTATGCGACATCATTTCCGCTGTCAGTGTAAATGGATATGGTTCAAGAAAACCGAAACATTCAAGGACGCGAGTTTGGTTTATTCCAGGTGCCTGCCCTAACGAACTTTCTTATAGAAAGAGGAAACCGCAACTCCCTAGTTTTTCACGAGTCAGATTTTCACTTTGGCACCGTACAAGAATAATTATTTCCACTCATATGGTAAATCAGTTAAAACTGGAAACGACGGTGCATAGCTATTTTTGTCATATTGTTATAAAAATAAATTCAAAGCCAAGAATTGAAACATATCGTCTCGAAAAAAAACATATTGAATTATATATATTTTAACCGGTTCTAATCAAGATGAAATTCTCACCTGTTTTGTTATATGTACATTACCGTGAATTTTCAATGAATGTTATTTTTTTACAGTAAATAGTAAATAGGGTCGTATTCATCCCGTTGTTGTCCTCAAATATTTTTCATATTGTATTGACATCAATTACAGCTTTACTTCACAGACGCCAAAGATATTGTTTTATAGAGAATATTATATATCTCTAACACAGTTCAAATCAACATTTTTGACGCTTAAACTTGTATATATTGAAAAATCTTCAACAAACGTAAAAATGAATACTTTTTACTGAAGGTGATGGAAATAGTGCTACAGTGGCCTTTACTTTGACGTTAACTCTCCATCTAGCATTAGGACCTGGCCAGGTTGTAAAATTTGACAAACTCATTACGAACATTGGCAATGCGTATGAACCTCGACTTGGACAAATAGCAGTGCCAATTACAGGTCTCTATCTTTTGTCAGCGAATAGTTTTAACCGGGCGAAGGATGATGACCAACTGCAGCTGGTCAAGAATGGTAATTTTCTGGTTAGTTTTTATGCGTTTGGACATGGTCATTACTCACAAAGTAGTCAAACAGTAATTGTGCCACTTGAAAAGGACGATTTTATATGGATACGAAATATCAACCGTCCATATTATTCCGGTCATGAACTATATAGATCAAGAAGTGAATTGTACAACACTTTCTCTGGAGTTTTGCTTAAAACATTATAATATGAAAGATAATTCCAACACCATTCATGAATGTCTTGAGTCTTTAATTATTTCTATTTAATTCAGCATTACTGTTTTAGTATACACTCTAAAGATTCTAATTTCGATACTCAGACATTATTCTCAAATAACAGTTCATGCTATTAAAAAAGCGAGGTATCATGTAATACAGTCCATAGTCCATCCGTCTGCAAGTACCCACGTAAGTACGTCCGTAGTGGAAAGTCAGATCTCTTAGAGCGTGAATCACAGCAAGTTGAAACTTGACATCATGAAAGAGTATGATCTGCTATAGAATAGACCCATGAAAGTTTAAAATCGCCCAAATTACGAGGGAAAACGAATTTCATGATATACAAATGTGATTATATCTCCTAGTTTTAAAGCTAGGATTTGAAACTAGTACCACTACTTATATTACCTCTCCAAAGTTGAAAGAGGATAATTGAACTTTAGTCCCACCTCCAGAGGCATTGCCCTTAGAGGATTAAAAAATGTCTAAAAATAATTGTCCACGAAATCCACCTACACCTTAGCAGATAGAAACATGAAATAAGGCGCACTAGTAACACTGAAGGAGTTGTATCTGACAAAGATATCAGAATTTCGATTCTTGCCCTGGGAGTGGGGCTACGCCCTAACATGAAAAATCTTATATTAAGGTAAGACTAGTTGATATTGCCATCACTAAACCACATTCAGACAAATCACTTTATACAGGTCTTATGCAGTTCAACCAAGTAAATCCTAGTTTTCAAAATACGGCTGCTAATTAGAGGTCAACATTTAATTTCATTTTGTTATAAAATTATCACATTACTTGGAAATTCATTTTCAAATGTGGTTGAAAATGCTGTCTAAGTGATTTTGACGTAGATTAGCCCCAGATCATATAAAATTATACCGTACAAAACTTGTGCATAAAATTGTCACAGAACATGTACTTAATTGTGAAAAAAACGTTCCATATTTCTTTTAGTTTTTGTCACCAATGTGTATTGTGATATTCAGTACAAAAGCCTCCGGTCAATAAGCTGAAACCAAATTATATGAATGTTTTATTCAGAAAGAAAACATGTCTTTCCAAAAAATCACTTACAAAGTTAAAATGTATATAGAATGTCAAACTGTATATAGACCAGAATATTGTGCAGCAATACTGTTATTAAAAATCTAACTCCCTCCTTTTTCTTCATTCACGGGATTACACCAAAACAATGTTTGTTAGGGTCAAAAAGTGGAAAATAAAAGTTTTTAATCTTGTGTTCAATCAAATTGCTGTAAGAAAGCAATAGGAGGTGCTATTTGTATGCTCAGAGATTCAGTCTTAATGTGTCCTTCAGATAATCACTATAAGAAGTTACCACCTTGATTCCCCACCTTAAACCAATACACAGACACAACGGGAAAAAGAACAACAGTACGCAGACAAAGGAAAAATGAAAATTTTGTAAGGTACAATCACATAGATTTTAAGTATATTCAAATGATGAGAGCATCAGTAAAACTGGTCTGATACTGTTTTCGTTATAAGGCTTGAAAGTAAATTTTGCTAGACCATGTATACAAATAGAATACCCCCAGCCCGATATTATTATAAGTTGTGCACTTTTGAAATTAAGTCCCGGAATCTTTGATTTCCTAGAAGAAGAGGGGGGAGTTAGAGAGGTTGCGCTTTTTAAGAAAATTCTTTGTCTGTTTTTTGTTAAAAAATAGCACACTTGTGGGTTGAAAAAATATCATACTCTTTTTACATTTCCCCAATATTTACATTAGACATAATGAATAAAATTAGGTCCGCGTGCAAACCAACACCACCTTCGAGAAAATCAAATGTGCCAAGTCTTGTATCTAACAAAACACTAACGCTCCTCATATTTCTGATTTTTTGTTAGATTTTCGGACTCCTCGGATGTTATCCATTCAAGTGGTAATAAAAAAAAATTCCCATTGACCCCCATTTTCCTTTTCATATTTAACTTTCATGTAGTTTTAAATGTCATTTTTTGAAAATTTTGTAAAATTCTTGTTATTTTTTCATAGTTTATTTTGAAAATTAGCCGGTGATGTTAAATATATGAAGAATCTAGAGAACTGTGGTTTCCCGCCAAATTTTCAGTGCCCTTTATCTCAAAAACGAACACACTGACCCATAGATTTTTTAAGCTCTTTTAGTTTCTTTATTTACGTACTTCCAATTTATAACAGTGTTTTAAGAAGCTTGTTACTTTGAAAATGAGGAGCGAACCTCCTAAATATAATTTTGTTGAAATAAGCGCAGTTTTATCGGGACAATTAACAAATATTTAAAAATTCCAATACGCTGCAATGTCAAACTATGTCGGATTGTTAGAAATAAAAATACCTTTTAAACAGTCATGAAAGACCATTCAACCAAAGTTTGGTTAAAATTGGCGTTGACGGTAGTAGTCTCAGAGGATATGACGAAAATGTAAAAAGAGAACACCACCACTGACGCCAACATACGACGAGGACGGAAGCAAAGTGAGGAGAATAGCTCACATGGCTAGTTAAGTAAAAAGTCCAATATCCGAATGATTAAATTCAAGATAAATATTCAGATGATTCCAAAAATATATAAAATTATCTCATTTCATTCAATCCTATAAATCCACTTAACTCAGGTCATAATTATTTGTCTAATTTTTTTATGTTTCAACTGATAAGAAATGTGATTTTCAAAAACATGTACGATAAAAGTACAAAAGTTACATAATTATATTTGGCAAACTCTTTATAACGTTAAAAAATCTTTATCTATACAGATCAGTATAGATCATGTGATACAAACAATTCTAAAATATATGAGTTTTAGAGCCGGATTCTGATATTTATCAAGCTTGAATCTATATTATCTAAATATTGAAAAAAAATAATATTGAATATATGCTTGACAAGATTCACATCTTGATAATGCTTATTTTAATCAATGCATGTGAAGAGCATTACTGGATAAACCTTCATCAGAAACGTGCAACCTAGAGTCCGAAAATAAGGATGAACATCATCCAAATTGTTACTTCTATAATCAAAATTGCTTGTTTTTTTGAAAATATTCCAAAAATAATTGTTTGTAATTTTAATCTAATTCTCAATGTAAAATATACGTCTTTTATGAAAAAAATGTAATAATGGATGTGAAACACTCAAGCAGTTTTTGTCACATAGTATGAAATTAAAATTATCTTTCCATTTTGCACTCCTTGTTAAGACTTATAACAGTTTCGATGTTCGAATACCCACGCGAGTCTTATACAGTATATGCAGTCTTTCAGTAATAAAATTTAAAAACAAAGTACATACAGTTATAGAGGAAGATCTCAAGACACAAGAAAATATTATCAACAGATAAACAGACAACCATACCCACAGGTCGATGGACGGAAAGACAAAAGGATATCGACAACAACTCGAAACTGTATTCAAAGTGCAAACATAATAATGACTATTATTGTAAGTAACAAAAATTAATGCAGTTTAGCTTGATTTTCTTTCTGATTTGCTTCCCACAAGATAATGGAAAGAAACACGTCCACATAAAAAATAGGTTACCAACATAAATTGTAATGTACTCTTATGACATTTAATAAAATCATTACTTGCAAGTTTGTTATGACGGGCAATCAATTCAACTTCGATCAAGTGTTTTTTCCTGTTAAGATGCTGCATGCACAGGAAATTTTGCAACAAATTACGTGAAATATACTATTTATTTACCACAAAATTTCCTGTGTACATCATATAAATTCAAACCGTCATCAGCAGAGCTAAATCAACCACGAAGGCCAATAGATTGTAAGTATTGAATCGAATAACAGAGGTATCTATTTTTTTCAATTTTTGAGCAACTTATTTTGTCAAAAGGTGGTTACTGTGGACACAAGTTTTAATTATTTTTTTTTGCGGTATGTACTTTTTATGGTATTGTCTCTAATGCATGATAATACATAAACCTGATAAACATGTAAATTTTGTATCTTATAAACCTAATAATTGAGCAAAAACTTGCAATGATTATAGCGAATGCTCAAAAGATTGGTTCAAATGTTTAAATAATACAAAAAAATGACTTTGTAGATGATAGCTATGTCAAAATATTTCCTAAAACATTATTTCAAAAGAATAATATTATTTTCAAGATAAATGAACAAAAAACATATTAAATATTTTAATGCAATTGTACATGTTTTGCATCCATTCCAAGGTTTTAGCTATAAAAGCTGTTTCTTATTTTGAAGGCTTCTTATACACCTCTGATTAACAGTTTTCAGTTCAGAATAAATATGGCAGGTAAGTACAAAATAGGTAGAACAATGGGATAATAATGTTTAAAAAATATATTACATTATGTTGTTACATTATTATTTTTATAAAACAAAACAGTTTTGCATTATGGTTGTCTGTACAAGGCCGTTTCAACTATATAATCATGTAATCCATTCCATAGAAATTTTAGTTATCATTTGGATAACAGAAAAGCGGATGACAAAAGCGACAATTAAATACTTTCTCAATATGTTTCAGGGAGCATAAAACAGTATTATTAAATATAGGATATTGCTAATACAAGTACTCAACGTCAATAATACATGTAGTTTTCAAATGATAACGATGTGTGCAATATTTCTATATTCCTACACAAGATTTAAACCTAATTAATCCAGAAAGTATCTTCCAATTAACAAGATCCGCAGTAATACTTTGTGAAGTTACTACTTTTCGCAAAAATAGTTTTTTGGTTAATATTAAAATACAATGTCTATGTAAAAACACCTAAACAAATAACATTCGGAAAAGAAAATAAGGATTATGTCGTAAAACAAAACAGAAAAGTTTTTAGACTATTTTCTTTCGTAGCATTTTCGGCAAGATTTAGCAAGCCTATTAGTGGACTCAAACCAGGAGACGTAATTGTATTTGATGAGGTGAGTTACCTATCTGATAACTTTTATTATTGTATAGCAACAAAATATTTCCTGTAGAGAGTTAGTGTGCGGTATCCTGCCATATTACACTAGTGCAAAAATCGCTCAGATATTGATTATAGCGTCATCAATAACAAACTGCTTCATTTTGTAACTTTAATAGAATTGCTATTACAAAAAGGGTTATTGCATTAATAATGGTAAAAATTGTCCCTCACAAAAAAAAAAAAATACAATGTATTTCCATTCACCAGCTCGTGCAAAATATTATTGTGTTCTGGACAATATTCACTTAACCCTTTCCTTTGATACTATGAATTCAGAAATTATTGCATGGCCATGTCATTATCAATATTTGAATTTGGACGATAATGGAAGTTTTATTATTGTCACCTCTTTCACACATGAATTTCAATTCGACCACAAAAAATTTAAATGCGACTTAAATAATAAAATATGAGTAATATCCTGTCGCATTTTCCATAACCATACAAATTATTTATAGTACTTCATACTTTTCTTGAATTTTTGTTGCATCCACAAATATCTTGCGTTACGACAGTCTCCCCTCCTTTTTAATATATATTAAATCGTGTGTAACATAAAATCATTAGAAGACAAAGAAAGGAAAAATGGAATGTCAAAGAGGCACCGACTCCAACAGAATAAAACTAGAAATGGTGCCATCGGAAACAATGGCTATCCTTGCACTGCACATTGTTACAAAAAGTGGATTTGTTACTATGAAAACTAATTATTAGTAATTTCTTTGTATATAAAGATATAATACATGCAATAGTATAGGCAACTACATGCCAAATATAAAATGTCTAGGATGACTGGTTAAGGCAGTACAAATGTTTAATAGAAACCAAACGTGATTACTCATTCATGACTGAGGGGTCAGGGCCACCAACCTGGCATGGAATCCGGATGCACAAATATATGCTAAATATCAAGTGTCTAGGTCTACTGGTTAAGCCTGAACAAACTTCAAACAAAAAACTTAATGTGAACACTCATGCATGACTGAAGGCTTGGGGCTACCAACAGGGTATGGAATCTGGGTGTACACATATATATCAACCACATGCCGAATATCGAGCATCCAGGACTACTGGTTAAGGCTGTACACAATTGAACCAAAAAACTTTCTGTGATCGCTCATGCATGACTGAGGGGTTGGGACCATCAACAAGGTACAGAATCGGGGTGAACACATATATATGCAACCACATGCCAAATATCAAGAGCCTAGGACTACTGGTTAAGTCTGTACACATTTGAACCCAAAAACTTAATGCGATCACTCATGCATGACTAAGGGGTTGAGGCCATCAACAAGGCACATAATTAGGGCGAAAACATAAATATACAACGACATGCCAAATATCAAGAGCCTAGGGCTACTGGTTAAGTCTGTACACATTTGAACTAAAAAACTTAATGTGATCACCCATGGGTGACTGTGGGGTCGGGGCCATCAACCAAGCATGGAATCAGGCTGTACACATGTATATACATTCACAAACCAAATATCAAGGGCCTAGGGCTACTGGTTAAGTTTAAGTCTGTTCACACTTAAACCAAAAAACTTAATGTGATCACGCATGCATAGCTGAGGGGTCGGGGCCAAAAATTCAAAACCTTATTGCACATCTACAGATATTAAGAAACAACACCATATAAGAATTAAACAGCTTCAACAGTAAATGATTGAGCAGTTCCACTTACAAGATTCATCTAACGGACAGACGGAGAGACAGACGGGAAGACGGACAGAGAGACAGACGGACGGACGGACGGGACCAAAACAATATACCCGCCTTTTCTTCAGAAAAGTGCGGGGATAATAAAAGTCCAAGGTAATTGACGAGTCTTCAATGAACGCCTAGGACACCCTCATAAAATAGAGAAGCCTTAAACTGGTTTCAAAACAACACCTCATTTATTACATACATAAAACTCCAGCAGGATTAAACACTATCGCTCTTGCTTATATAATCGGGCAAATGTCAATAAAAACAGAGTGCAATGTAAATGATATCTTACGTACTAACCTCATTGTCAGTATAAAATCACACTTACATTTTTCATTTTAGGAAATAACTGATACAGCTAATGCATATAACGCAACTAATGGAATATTTACTGCTCCTACTACAGGCATATATGTCTTTACCTGGACACTGAACACTGCACATGGCAAATGGCAAGATAGTGAGTTGATGGTTGGAGACAGAAGTGTTGCATATTCAGTTGTAGACAGTACCCAAGCTGGAGATTCGCAGAGTGCTACTCAAATTGTTACAGCAATGGTAATAATGATTATTCTAAATAGATCATCTTGCATTATCAAAAAAGTGTCCTCCCTTGATTTAAACCATCGAAAAGATACCTCTTTTTTACTATTTAATCGCCTAGAATAACGCGGCTTGGAATAAAGTACACCTAACTGATTTAATGATTGACTGAATATGTTCTCACATCTTTTTATTCATTAACATGATTTCGTCAGTGATTTCATATTCACAAATAATGAGCATTCCGGGTTACTTCTAAACTTTAATAAATCGTGAAGCATGTACCAATATGAGAAAATTGTTTAAATGCAGAGGTTTTTCTTACTTTAGTTTGCATATTGACGTACATCAAAATCCAAACGGTTGATTGATATGCAATGTAAAATTATTTTGCCAGGGAACATGGCAAATATGGAAGAGACAGTACACATTGATGTTTATAGAAATGCTTCGGCATCACGCAAGATCTAGGAAGTAGGAATAAACAGATGTCTCATACGTGGGAAAGAGCACCAATTTAAATTTTCTATCCCGAACAAAACTTCCCTGGTAACACAGGTTGCAACTGATTTATATTATATGTTTTATATGCATGTGTATATTTTATAACCATGTAAACTTTCTCGATTATAGGTAAACCAAGGAGAGAATGTATGGGTCCGTACTACTGCTGGCGGAGATGGTGAATTCTTTGAGAAAAAGCAGAACACGTTTTCGGGATGGCGCATATAAAAAAAGACGACATCTCTAAAAACATTTCGCAGAATCTCGCTTGAAATAATATTTGCTGCTTTCTTAACAGTAATAAAACAGACATTAAACATTCCTGTAGACGTATGCATTAAAACTTCTAGTTTTCTTCATTGACTGAAAAAGGGACTATTTACCGGTTCATATTTTAATAAATCTGTACAAAAGTGAAAAAAAATTGTTGATATCTATAAAAAAACTTTCAAAACATAGTCAGCAAAAGGCATCAACCAGGTGTTCTGTATTGGATGTCTTAAAAATGTTGACGCTTATTACTAGTTGAATTTGTTTTTGTAATAATTTTGCTTTGCGTTGAGAAATTCCTGGAATCAATTATATGATATTAAACAAGTAATAATTTGTCTTTTAGTCGTGGTGTATCTGACAAATTACTGAATACTGATTTGCAAACAACATTTTAACACAGCAGGTATTTTATTTATAGTAAAGGTATAACATTAATTAATAGATAAATTCAAATTCAAATTCAAAGTATGTAATGGGTTTCCAGCGATTTTTTTTTCGTAATATGATGTATTCAGTTATATTTATATCATGTATCCTTGATATGGATCGTTGTCCATTTTGTAAGGCGTGTGGTGACCTGTCGAAGTTTTGGTTTTGGTTTTAGCACTCATTGAAAATCATACCACATCTTCTATTTTATACTTATAATTCCAACATAATTTTATACCAAGTCAAAGTATTATGTAACATTGATATCAATAATGGGTTTCTATGAAGCCTAGGATCAAGACATCTTAAAACTAGTAAGCAATTGCGATGCCTTAGCATATTTTCTAAGTAGGCCAACACTACTATCCTATGTTTCACACTATAGTGATGTTATTATAGAGATATCCCATAAAAGTACGAAACGGTTGACGAACGTATAGGGACCGTTTATTTTTATAATATAGAAAAAGTTTTCATTCCAAATGACAAGTAATGTTTACCAGACACAATACAAAATAAAGTGCAATCTTTATGCATTTTTTTCAGTAAACTTAAACACTTTAACAGTCGTTAAATCCGACTCGTATCTCTCTCGTCAAAGCTGGTCATACGTACGGTATACCATGACCTTAACCAGACCATGAAGCTACAGATCGATATACATTTAGTTTGACTGAATCTATGACGTCTTCTTGATAAGTGTTTAAAATCAAATTTTGACATCTATTGATTACTACTTTTTTCGGCAATGAAAGAATATCATTTAACGGTCATAATGAAATCGACAAGAGCAATCTCTTTATAACTTTTGATTTGAAACAACTATACAACTATTTGATAAACATATATAAGAGGCTATAAATCCCCTTTTTTGGACTTGGGACTTTGGCCTTATTTTGGGAGTACTTTGGAATCTACCACTTGAGTCAATGGAGTCCACCGACTCAAAAGTTGGAGCATTTAGTACTTGTACTTTAAATAAAAAAAAAAAACTCAGAAAATAAAAAAAAATGACTCTGGACCTCATCTCGAATTTTGAGTTTACTCTGGACACAAGGCGGTAGGGGGTTATGCCCTGATATAAAACACAATGTTTTCAGAATAAAATAATCTAGCTCAGATATTGAATTAAGTAAGACATATTTTACTGAAGAAAGAAAATGAGAGATTTGAAAAAAAACGTATCTAGTCAGTATTTTTTTAATTGCACGAGAACAATATAAGTAAAACTCCTTCTTAACCATTTAATAGTTCATATTTGTGACGAAGGCATTGTTGATGTATGTTTCGCTTTAATATCAAGACAAATACTGATTCATTGGGCTGTGTGTCATGAAACCACAACTTTATTATTTTTTTTTTCAAAAAATGTTTATATTCTATTTAATTAATTCTAAGAACATGAATGTATATATTTTAAAAGAATCCCATCTGTTACCCTTTTGGTTGACGCTCTCGACAGAATAAGCATCGAGATACTTGGAGGATGTGCATGAGGATTAATTGATTGATTAGTTATAGTATTACGTCAAGTAAGCAGTATTTCAGTTATATAAGAATGAGTACAAATAAATGAAATAAAATAAGAAAGAAATAAAGGTGGAAGAACAATCAGGGAAATGACAAGTGATTGCCACTTGAAAAGGGGAGAAATGGGTAGGGGCTTGAATTTTAGAATTATATACCGCCCGGAAGACTGCTCTCCTTACATTTATACTGAATGGAAGTTGGCATTTCTCCACATGCACAGTTCGTCTGCAATAGTTCACGGCCCGGTTTTCCGTATTATGACCTGAATTCCCCACATGGACAGAGCATCCCCCTATCCACCACCTGGGAACCGCCCTGCACATCTATAGACAAATCCTCTGAAAACCGATGTTACAAAGAGGTATAGCTCGATAATTTGTACCCCAACTAACACACATACTACGAGTAAAATTCAAAAGAAAAACTTATATTATTGTTAACTGTTTATTGTGAAATTATGAAATTGATTGTGGTTGGTATCAGTTGTTTTCTTAACAGCGCCGTCGACATTGCTCTTTTTTTCTGACTGGTTAGATTTCTGTCAGTGTCATACATTTATGAAAAACATTTAGCAGCATTATATATAAAGATAACAATTTTTTATATCTTTCCTTTTGGGAAATATTACAGCCATATGAATGAATCAAGTTACATGTAAAGCTATAAGTGTTTGTAGAAAAAAATCCAGGGTAAAAAAATCGACAGTCAGGAGAAACGAAGGATGTAACCGACATGCATCCGGTAAACTATGAGGATAGTCGTCTGCAAGAAGTGTTGATCATTCCATAATTCATCTGAAAAAAATAAAATAAAATGATACAAAAATGAAATAAATACAGATTAATACATGGGCATTTCCATATTGGACTGGTTATCACCCCGAGACACCCATATTGGCCCGAGACGAAGTCGAAGGACAATGTGGGTCGAGTGATGATAATCAGGTCAATATGGAAATGTCCATGTATTAAACTTTTTATTACATACTTCCGACATTTAGAAATGCCAGGCCGATATGGACCGGAAGTCGTTTATTTTCCCGGGCCAATATGGACCGGAAGTCGTTTATTTGTCTGAGACGCACGAGGAGCATAAAATAACCTATTATTTTCCTGGGGTGTGAAAATATGGACAGTTTACTTCCGGTCATATTGATCATGCAAACACGCTTTTATTTCTACTAAATATGTAATAAATAAATATAATGTGTTTCTTAGTACAGATCAAATGCTTGGATCCTGCCTTCGAAAAGGGATCGGAGTTGTCCATTGGTTTCAGAAAAGAGTTTCGGGTTATATATGTCGTTTTTTCACCTTTTAAAAAATTATGCACATTTTTTCCAGAAAAAACGGGTTCTATCAAACACTCCAACCTCGCAACCTCCAAAGTAGAATACATTTTAATGAGCTTAATTTTACCAACAGAAATTAAAATATACGAACACAAATGCAATAGTTTATTACGTGACTGACAAACGTAATTGCCAATGACACATATAAAAAAGGTCTGTTCGATTCTGTCGAAACATGTATGAGGTTGTTTTTCGTATGGAGGTGCCTAACATGTTATCATGGGAAAAAGAAAATCAAATAAACAATCAATCCAAAATAATTCATCTGCCACAGAAACTACCACAACCCTGACAGTGGTTATTACTTCTCTGTTCTACTTTGTACATAATTTACGATCCTATTTGTCATGCTTCGTGGTCACAGGTAAAGTTACGTCGAGATAGGTATTTCTCGTCGAGTTATATTGTTACGTACTTTTATGGGATATCTCTTATAGAAGTCGGATGTTGTTTGGGAAGTTCTGACCTTACAGATTTTCTGGCAATAATTTGTATTGCGCAATAAACAGATTGTACAATATTTTCACTGCATTTTTGTACATCTAAGACATTTGATATTGACAATAGGAAAGTAAAATTACTATGTTTGTTGCAGAACTTGGTGTTTAGTTGTTCGTCTGTTTCATTAAAAAGATGCAAGTATAAAATAACCTTCTAGATTCGGCGGTGTCTTTAATATCAAGTTCAATTGAATACCAGTATATGAAATGAAAGTATTCACAAAAATGTCTATTTTGGAGAAAAAGAACACCATCAATATGTCGGAATATAAAGTTTAAGGTCTTAGAAAGATGTTTTATCTTTTTAGCTCACCTGGCTATGCCAGGGTGAGCTTTTGCCATCACTTGGCGTCCGCCGTCCGTCCGTCCGTCCGTCGTAAACTTTTCTTCAAAAATCTTCTCTGAAACCACTGGGCCAATTTAATCCAAACTTGGCCTGGGTCATCACCAGGGTTTGTAGTTTAAAAAATGTGTTCGGTTAGCCCGAGGACCGAACAGCATGGCCGCTGTTACTAAGAATAGAAAATAGGGGTAAAATGCTGTTTTTGGCAAATAACTTCAAAACCGTTGCAGATATCAAAAATCTGACATGGAGTAGAATTGTTCAGAATGACGAGATCTATCTGCCCTTCAATTTTGAAGAAAATCAGAAAACTCGTCTCAGAGTTATACACCTTTTTCCGTAAAATTTTCAAAATTCATGTTTTTTTTTATTTTTTATTTCAAAAACTGTAACAGATAGAGGTAAAGTGTAAATTTGAAAAATGTTCAGCATATCAAGATCTACATACTCTGAAATTTTGAAGAAAATCCAACTGTCTGTGTTGTAGTTATTGACTTTTTTCACCTAAATTTTTTTTTTGTCAATGCCATATGGTTATGGGTAATTTCCATTTAAATTCTGCATTCAAATCTTCTTCGGTTTACTTTTCTCTCTTGAGTTTTAGAGAAATTCCCTGCTATCACTTCATTAGAAATAATTATTTGCTACATAATCATGAGCAAAAAAGTGTTTTTGTACAGATTTTTACATTTTTTTTGCAAATATACTTTCATAAACTATACTTATTTCACAATTTTATAATAATTGTATATAATTTTATATTGTTTTCTTTAGTTCCATTTGCTTGCCCATAATGCAAGTCTCTCTCAGTTAAAATTGAAGTGGCATCTAAGCTTCAATGCATGTATAACACTGTAGCTGGCTGCATGGCTATGCTATGGAGATCTTGCCGTCAGTGGTCTGTCCATTGTAAACTTTTTATTCAAACATCTTCTTCTCTGAAACCACTGGTCCAATTGGAACCAAACTTGGGCACAATGGTCCTTAGGTGGCCCCATTAAAAAAAATGTTTGGCAAGTCTGTATCATATCGAAGATGGCCGCCAGCAGGGAACACAGTTTAACATTGGACCCTATGGGAAAGTATTCAAAGATCTTCTCTGAAACTACTGCGCCAATTAGAACCAAACTTGGTCACAATAGTCCATCGGTGGTCCCCTTTGAAAATTTTGTCCGGCAAGTCTGCACGTCATCCAAGATGGCCGCCAGCGGGAACTTGGTCCAAAATTGGACAATATTGCAAAAATCTTCTCTTCTGAAAATACTGGGCTAATTGGAACCAAACTTAGTCACAATGGTCAATAGGTGGCCCCTTTTAAAAAATGTGTTCAGCAAGTCCACATCATATATCCTAGATGGCCGCCAGGAGGGAACATGTTTTTAACATTGGACCCTACAGGGGAACATATTCAAAGATCTCCTCTGAAAGTACATGGCCAATTGGAATCATATATACTTAGTCACAATGGTCCTTACTTGGCCCCCTTCATAAAATGTGTCTGGATGTCCGCATAGCATCCAAGATGGCAGTCAGCGGGGAACATTGTTTAACCTTGGACCCTATGGGAAATCATTTAAAGATCTCCTCTGAAAATACTATGCCAATTGGAACCAAAGTGAGGCACAATGATCCTTACATGGTCTTCTTCAAGAAAGGTGACAGTTGGTCTACGTCTCATCAAAAATAGATGCAAGTGGGGAACATAGTTTAATTTTGGATCATATAACATCAGCAATCTTCATATGAGACCCTTAAACATTAATAAACATCAGCAAACTTCAAAATGAGACCCTTAAACATTAATAAACAAATTTGAAAAGGAGAACCTTAAACGTTGTGATTATTTTGACTTATTGTGTCAGCCATGACCCAGGTGAGCGATACAGGCTCTTGAGAGCCTCTTGTTTGATTTTCCAGAGGGTTTGGAATGAATTAAGTTTTATTTGAAAATACTAAACGAAGTCGGCCAATAGTGTTCCCATTAGAACAACAACTGTCTGTTGTCTTAAGCAATATTTCAGGTACTGATTGGTATACAGAAAAAACTCAATCGATATGGAGTCGAGGACAAAGGAGACCAACATCATTTTTGCACAAAACTGAACAGTCCGAAAAGTCATTGTGTGAAATTATATCCCTTCTAAACATGCAAATGAGAAAGACGATTTTTAAGGCCGCCATTTTTTGCCAGGACGCTTTTGGTAAGACAGTTGTTTAAATTGTTGCATTTAGCTAGCCAACTTGCAATGAAAGAACAATGAAGCAGTTGAATCGTTACATATACACCTCTGTCGCCTTACTTGGTACTTTAGGGACTGTCATTGTACGAGAACTATTTCAAATTGATCTTCAAAGGGCTGGAGGGGTTGGAACGAAACCAATCGTATGAAATTGAAAAAAAAAAATCCTGTGGAGCCAAACGGCCGAGGGCGGATACAATATTTTGTGAAAAGGTAGGGCTTTAATTTTACTTTATGGAAAAAAATAAATGGATGTAATCCGAAGATGTATATTTGCATCATCCAAAAAGAAAGTGTCGTTAAGGATTAAAGGGAGATAATTTGAGAATGGACTGATTTGTTTATGTCGTTCACTCAATGGAAATCCCTTCCTGGTTTACCCCTACGTTCAGTATTTTGCTGTGACATGCCTCTACATTAACTTTTAATTTAGATTTGTCCATCCTTGTCTGAACTGAATTGTTACTTGTACAGGTCCTATTTTTTATAAATTTATCACTGCAGCTGTGGGCAGGCACTAGAAGTTCTAAATTTTACTTGTCCGATTTTATTTGAAGTGGTAGTCCCTGCATTCTGTGACGTTAGCCACTTGACTAGCCCTATTCTTATGCAAAAGGGGAAAGGGGGGGGGGGGGGGCGACCCATAATTTTTCAAAAAGGGGAAGGGGGTACTAGAACCCACTTTTCTGAAAAACCCCTAGGAGTTTTAAATATTTTCCAACCTAAGGGACCGACCATTTAACCTGAAGGGGGGGTTATGGTTTTTTTTGGGGACAGAAATGTTTTTTCGCGCTTCGCGTGACACTATTTTTTTGGCAGAAAGCCTCCTTCAGAATTTTTTTTTCATCATTTTGGCAGCCAAAATATTTTTTCACATAAAATCAGCTCCAAAATATTTTTTTAGAAAAAAAAAACCATAGCCCCCACCCCCTTTCAAGTTAAATGGTCGGTCCCTAAGAGAGCCTGGGCCACCATGCCCCTCATACTTGATCCACCACTGAGTAGTAGTAGAATTTTCTACACTAGCCCAGGGTTAGTTAATTTTTTTCTATTTGAACATAAAAACTTATATGCTAGGGCTAGAAAAAATTGAGTTCAGGCTAGAATTAAACAGGTCCTTATGAATATGTATATACTAGCTCTTATGGGCTGGTTTTTCCATGACTGTACTGCATACTATATCATACATCTAATAGACATAGATAAAATACACTGGCAAATGAATACTGAAGTAAAAATGAGAAGGGGAAATTCCAAACTTGTACTATATGTACCATTTAAACCAGTATTTTATGATTTTGTATACTGCAAGGTACAGTATATTGTGCATGTACTTTGTTGAGCTATCCTGACATCACATTCACTAGGATTTCACTCTTCACTTCTACAACATGACTACCAATAGTACTTATATAACCTGTAAAAATGCAGTTGGCAAGAAGTTGTGCAACCGTTAACTACATTAACATGTACATGCATGTATGGCATTTTGAAAATACTGGTTTTACTCTTATACATAAAAGTGTACAAAGTTATAATTATTTTTATGCGACCGCAAAAATTTTGTGGTCGTATAATGGAATGGCGCTGTTGTCGTCGTCGTTGTCGTCGTTGTCGTCGTCGCCGGTGTCGTTGTCTGTAGACACTTTAAGTTTTTGCCAATAACTCAAGTTCAAGTTGATCAATCATTATGAAATTTTAATACAATGTTCCTTGGCACAAAAGGGAGGTGTGGATCGGTTTTGGTCATTATGGCCCTCCCGTTTTTAAAATAGGGGACAAAAAGGGTTAAATTGGGTATTTTCAACTATTTAGCTGTAGAATTTTTTATTAATTATCGGATTTTGATGGGGTTTCTTGCGTTGTGTTCCTAATTAAATTTCCTATCAGTAGTATGTCAACGGATTTTATGTAGCATGTACCGTTCAGGAGATAAATGGGGCCTAAAAGGGGCGATTTTCAAAAAAATTATTTTATTTATTTTAGTCCGATTTTGATGCAGTTTTTTGCAATGGATTCCTTTTGAAAATAAACATAGAGGTGCACCATAAGATTTTTGACAATTTGTTTCTTTTCTGAGCTATGAGGGGCTCAATGGGGACAAAGTTGCAAATTTGCAGATTATCTAAATTTTTTTATTTTTCATCAGATTTCGATTGTGTTTTTTTCTTTGAATTCCTCCTGATATATGCTAGCTTACAGCAGTGTGTCAACAGATTTTGCATAGCTCTTACCGTTTCCAAGCTACAAGGGGTCAAAGGGGGCCAAATTGCAATTTTTCGAAATATGTGAAACCTTTATTTTTCATTGGATTTTGATAGGAATTTCTTCTTTGGAGATCTCTTGATATAAGTTTTCTGCATATTGTTGACATACCTCTTGCCTTTTCACGATTTTTAAATGAATATCGAAAAAGTAAATGAATGTCAAAATGACTTTTTTCGAATAAGTAAATGAATGTCGAATAGAAAATGAATGTAAAAATAAAATTTCCGAATAAGTAAATGAAAATCGAATAAGTAAATGAATATCGAAAAAGTAAATGAATGTCAAAATGACTTTTTTCGAATAAGTAAATGAATATCGAAAAAGTAAATGAATGTAAAAATGAAAATTTCCGAATGAGTAAATGAAAATCGAATAAATAAATGAATATCGAAAAAGTAAATGAATGTCAAAATGACTTTTTTTCGAATAAGTAAATGAATATCGAAAAAGTAAATGAATGTAAAAATGAAAATTTCCGAATAAGTAAATGAAAATCGAATAAGTAAATGAATATCGAAAAAGTAAATGAATGTCAAAATGACTTTTCTCGAATAAGTAAATGAATATCGAAAAAGTAAATGAATGTTAAAATAGTATTATATGCTTATACACATATTTTGGACTTAGAATAGTTTTGAAATTTGAATGTCGATAAAGGAAAAAGGAAAACGTAGACTACTTGTCATTCGTGATTTAGTATAAATAACTAAATACCGAAGTTACTGTGAATTTATTTTCTGCATATGCGCATTTCGACAACTTATGTCTCTTCAGTGCAGATAAAATCTAAACGTTTGGAAGACCATAAAATCAAATATATTAAAAAACTGATAGAGAACAAATACCAAATATGATCTAAATAAATCACATAATGAAAATCTGACTTTTTGTCATTTATAAAGATTGGGTTAATGGGGTATACGCGGGAAGTGCGACTTGCCATTTCAAGCGAGTTGAGGCAATAAAATCTGAGATCTGAGATCTTAGACTGGAATGCACTTTCTTGTAATTCTACACGACTGCCGTTTTCATTTTCGTAGCGGGAATATATTATCTGACATGTTTTATGATTTATATATAACTGCATTGGTATTTTTTAGCATTAGCTTTTCAAAAAGAACGCTACGTGGAAATAAATTTTTATAACCTCAGCTATCGCTTATAAAAATGCGATCTAACTATATATATATATAAGATAACCTCGTTTAAATAGTGATCCTTGCGACAGCTTTCAAGTGCACTTGAAGTTCACTAGTGAACGCAAAAATATCGGTCATGGAATAGCTACTTATTCCAAAAAAGTGAACTTCGCGACATCTAAGAGAAACTGAAGTGCACTTGAAAAGTGAACTTCAAGTTAACTTTAAGTGCACTTTTTGGAACGTTGCGTCTGCACCCATCTGTATAATATTTTAACGAATAAATATAAACGTGGGTAGTAGATACTTACCATTAAATGAGTTTTGGTTCATAAAGGGCATTGACTTTTGAAATTTTAATTCACATAGCAACTTTATGCAAACGGGGTTTAAGTAAAATAGAAAGCAGAGGCCAAACATTTCTTCAGCAGGAGGAATAAAGCTTTCAAGTTTATTAAGGTAGGTTTAGTATCTTAAAATACAAATAGTTACATTAACATTTTCATATTATACAAGGTACATACATGTAAATGATGTGAGGGTTATACAATCTTTCAAGCTAGTCTTTATAAGTATGAGATAAAAGAATAAAATAGTCGCTTTACAAAAAATATATACATAAAGATATTTTTCAAAGAATAAAAAATATCACCAGGAGTTTTTAAAAGCAAAATTGTACAAAGTCATGTAAAATATTGATATAAATAACATATTATTCATATATATATGATCGATGGGGCACTATACAGTTTTTGTAAAAATATAAATTTAAGGTCTCAAATCCCGAATTTGACGGCGCATACTTTACCCTGAAGTTACACTGACATTTGCGTTGTGACGGTAGGCGAACAGCAAGTCAAATATCTCGCTTAAAACGTTGCTCTAGCAGTGAAATATGGCGGAGAAAATACACAGGAAAAAGAATAAAAGTAAGAAGAGAATGTATGACTTTTTTATATGAGGAATTCAAGTGCAACTAAACGATGATTTTCCTAGTACCAACTTGCGCTTGAAAAATGAAAACATTGTTTTGCCTATTCTGTCGTTAGGGCTTAATGTCAAAGAAAAATCTCTGCTAACTTAACGTTGGCAAAGAGTCGTTAGTGTGAATTATAGAGAAAATACCATAAATTAAATGTATACAATTATAAGAAAAAATCAACGATTTTGCAGTTTTTTGACACACATTTTTTTTGCGAAAAATAAGCAAAACTGAGTAAATACTGAATATTTAAAATATGTATGTATATATATGTCAACACTCACAAGCAAATCTTATTCTTATGCTGATGATATTTATGGCACGCGAAAGTCACAAAAATTCGAGAAATATAGTATCTCGTCGAGATACCGGGTATCTCGGTCGAGATATCAGGTTTCTCGCTAAAAAACCCATCATCTCGATCGGGATAGAGGGTATCTCCACGAGAAACTAGGTTTCTCGTTGAGATACTAAGTTTCTCGCCAAAAACCTTCATTTCCGATCGAGATCGAGAGTTGTGTTAAATGCAAGATTTTCTATCTCGATCGTTATACTGAAATCTTGTCGAGATTCACAGTTTCTCGCTTAAAACTCTCAATCTCGAAGTGCGAGAATCAAGTCTCGTGTCAATCTCGATCGTGATTGGTTTAATCAATTAATACATCTCGGCGAAAATCTCGTAAGAAACGAACCCTCGACTGAGATGAAATGCTTGACACGAGATTTTCATCTCGTGTTGTGATTGGTTAAAATTTATTAATAAATCTCAGGGAAAAACATACAATCTCGATCGAGATAAAGGGTTTTCCGCCAATTTTTATGCCAAGTTTAGAGCTTTTTAACGAGATACTACTAGCGAGATACATGTACAAGGTTTATACTTACTGAATAGAGTTTAAAATAATGAAATTTTTTACCACGCACATGTAATTAAGTCTATATTAACCAAAATAAGGTTTGTAATAAGGGAATTTATATACCAGGCAGATTAGATTTAGTCCACATTGACCCAAAAGTATATAAAATAAAGGAATTTATATACCCAGCAAAATTAATGTACTCAGTTTTAACTAAATAGATATATTTAAGTAAAAAATAAGTGTATTTATATACAAGGCAAATTTAATCTAGTCAATTTTTACCAAAAAAGCTTAAAATAAGGAAATTTATGTACTCAGCATGTTTATTTTAGACAATTTTACCAAATTCATGTACCTGTCATCCTGTCATATTTATTTTAGTCAATTTTTTCCAAACAAAGCTTAAAATAAGGGCATCTATGTACCCGGCATATTTATTTTAGTCAATTGTTTACAAAGTAAGCTTAAAATAAGGGCATCTATGTACCCGGCATATTTATTTTAGTCAATTGTTTACAAAGTAAGCTTAAAATAATAAAATTCATGTACCCGTCATATTTATCTTAGTCAAAATATATTAAACAAAGCTGAAAATAAGAGAATTTATGTACCCTGAATATTTATTTCAGTCAATTTTTACCAAAGTAAGCTTCAAAGAAAGGAATTTATGTACCCGGCATATTTACTTTAGTCAATTGAT
Organism: Modiolus philippinarum; assembly: GCA_002080025.1. Lineage (NCBI taxonomy): Eukaryota > Metazoa > Mollusca > Bivalvia > Mytilida > Modiolidae > Modiolus > Modiolus philippinarum. The sequence continues at coordinate 39,928 of MJUU01016374.1, read as the reverse complement.
ACCAAACAAAGCTGAAAATAATTGCATTCATGAACCCGGCATATTTAATTTAGTGAATTTTTACTAAATAAAGCTTAAAATAAGGGATTTTATGTACTTGGCATATTTATTTTAGTCAATTTATATCAAACAAAGCTGAAAATAAGAGAATTTATGTACCCCGAATATTTATCTTAGTCAATTTTTACCAAAGTAAGCTTAAAAGAAAGGAATTTATGTACCCGGCATATTTATTTTAGTCAATTTGTACCAAACAAAGCTGAAAATAATTGCATTTATGTACCCAGCATATTTATTTCTTTAAATTTTTACCAAATAAAGCTTAAAATAAGGGATTTGGTGTACCTGGCATATTTTAATTTTGTGAATTTATACCAAAGTAAGCTTAAAATAAGGGAATTCATGTATTTGGCATGTTTATTTTAGTCAATTTTTACCAAATAAAACTTAAAATAAGAGAAATAATGTACCCATCATATTTTTCAGTCTATTTTTACCAAACAAAGCTGAAAATAAGGGAATTTATGTACCTGTCATATCTATTTTAGTCAATTTTTACCAAAGTAAGCTTAAAATAAAAGAAATTATGTACTACCCAGCATATTTATTTTAGTCAATTTATACCAAAACAAAGCTGAAAATAAGGGAATTTATGTACTCGGCATATTTATTTTAGTCAATCTTTACCAATTTGAAACAATACTTAAAATAAGGGAATTTATGTACCCGGAATATTTTTTAGCTGTTTAGTAAGGGCTACGTCCCACACTGGTGCAAACGAAATTAGTTTAGAATCTATATCTTAACCGAATTAAGATATTTGACACGAGGTGAAACTTACCATTAAATCTGGACGTATAAGTCTTTGATTTTGGGTGAAATACATGAAATCCCGATCGAGGAAGGGAGTTTACGTTATGAAATCTCGTAAGAAACGAAATCTCGACCGAGATGAAGGGTTTTGACACGAGATTTTCATCTCGTGTTTTGATTGGTTAATTTGATAATGTTATCTCATCGAGATAGATAGTTTACGCGATGAAGTCTCGTACGAAATAAAATCTCGACCGAGATGAAAGGTTTTGACACGAGATTTGCATCTCGTGTCTTGATTGGCTAAAAATAATTATTGCATCTCGCTGAAAACTTACAATCTCGATCGAGATAGAGGGTTTTACGCGAGTAAGAAGGTTTCTAGATGCCGAGATTAAAGGTTTTCAACGAGATACTAGGTTTCTCGTGCGAGATTTCAATCTCGACGAAAAACCCTTAATCTCGATCCCGATAGAGATGATGGGTTTTGAGCGAGAAACCTAGTATCTCGTGCGAGAAACCAGGTATCTCGTCGATATACAATATTTCTCGAATTTTTGTGACTATCGCGTGCCATAGATATTACTAGAAAAAATTCACTGCAAGTTATACCTTTATTGTAGCGCTTCGTTGCCAAGTTTCGATCATTACCACAACCTGCCTAGCCACTAAAAGGCGGACAAACATGATCGTTTTTTCAGAAGCATCTAACGTTAAAACAAGTAAAGTAAGGTATATTTTCTTCAGTTTTGGATTCGGCATGAAATGATATATACAATGTCAAAAAATGAGCCATATGTCAAGAAATTTTTGGGATGTTTGACTTTTTTCAAAGATTTTAAAGGCGGCCTAATACAGTTTGTGGTTATTTCAGCTTGAAGATGTTTCAAGTATAAAATACTCTGCATTTTTTATTGCAAATCGCGGTCGTATGTGCTATCGCTCGTGTTAACAGGTTGCATATGCTTTCATATTACGAAATGACAATCACATTTATTTGCAAAAAAAGCAAATCTTTAATTTGTATGGTTTCTGTCAAGGAATTGCACTGCTTACAAAATCGCTGTGAAGTGATGACATTAAGAGAATAAGAGAAGAATTGTCGTTAGTATACAGTTAATAAGGTACCAGCTAACGGTAAGAAATTCAAGGCTCTTTTTTTTCTTATTCGAACCAGTTTTAGTACCAACAAAATCCGCTGTTAACTCTGCATGGTAAATATGATGAACAATCAACATGGAATAAAACACAAAATATGTTAAGGATGGTCTCTCCTCAAGTTTATTATATCAAGGATTTAAAATCTGTTAGATTATGGGTCATACATCATTTTAAGCAAAAAATATTGATAGGTCAGTGTGGTCGTTTTTGAGATTTAAACGCCTTAAATTTTGGCGGGAAACCGAACTTCTCTAGACTTTTCTCTCACTTTGCATAAAGGGAGTCAACACTTGAAATGTAATGAAGGAATATCAAGAATTTCATCAAGTTTTGACAGAAGTCTATTGAAGATATATACTATCATATTTTGAAAAGAAAAATGGGGTCAGTGTGCAAAATTTTATAATGCATCATGATGGATAAAATAAGAGAATTCCGAAAGTCGGATTCAGTTTCAAATATATGAGGAGTGACCATCCTTAAAGAACAAGTTTAGATCATTTATAATCAGCAGAAACCATTAGAAAATGATACTATTTTGAGATATGATTTCCAAAACAAAAATATTCTTCACCCTTAACATAAACAATTTCAATTATATCATTCCATTAGAACTGAATGTCAAATCATAAATATTTTCTTTTCAACACGGTCAACATTATCATTTTTTTAAAAACTTATATAGTACATTTCATAAAACATAAATATTGTATTTAAAATTCTAAATCGGCAAAAAACTAGTTATTAAATCAACTAATCCAATAAATGCAAATGATTCCCCATGACTAATAATATATTGTTTCTATCTTTTAACAATATGGTAATAGTATTTTGTGTTGTTATAATGTGTACATTGAGTTAAATTGAAATTATAAGCCAAAGCTTACTGGAGGAACCTTCGGTCTAACGTTATACGCAGTATATGGCAAACTCGAAAAACAGAAAGTAAATATAAAATTGATCTCAAAATACCTTTAATTTATATTAAGTTTTGTACTAAATTAGTGGCCTGGGATATACATGTATAAAGTAAGATTGGACTACAAAGATAAAGTAATATACCACAAATACTTTGGAGTGGGAGTAAAAACATAATAACATACAGAGGAAGGAACAGTCAGCAAAACATGGTTCCTTTCCAAATCGGCTTTTTTTTTCTTTATGTTTTCTCTTTGCTGTAGAACCAATGAAAGATTCGCATGTTTATGTTTCACAAAGGTGTCTTCAGAGAAATTGATTTTAGTACGTTTTACAATGTTTTATTTCTAATCGTTAATAAACCTCATCTCCCCCCCCTTTCCCCATTCCCCTTTTAAGCTTTCCTGCACAATATGTATACTTGATATAGACATATGTATACATTGATATAGACAAACTACGAAAAGGTGACAGGTTTTAGAAAATCGTGTGTGCTTAGATTATTTGCATAAAGACAAAACCTAAAAAAAACAAATCTATTTATAAACCATCGAGAAAAACATGCTATCGAAACAACAAAATGGGTCATATTATATTCTTGTATTTATCAACATTTCAATATATTTGTTTTAATCTTTAATGAGTTTTGAAAAAAGAAAAAGTATAAAAAACAGACACACAAAATTAAGGAAAACAGGAGAATATTTTAATAGTCATATTTTATGCAAGTTTTTGATATCAACTAAAATAAGAAAACAACGGCTGAGATGGGTACAAAAATCTTCAAAACACGCTAAAAATGCAATTTTGACCAATGTTGCAATATTTAGACAATTAAGATTGTTATTTTAAAAATAAGGAGATGAGAAATTTAAAAACTATTATAATGTCGATTTCTGAATCAATCATGTGAAGATGTAAATTTACATACAAGGAATGCATGTATCTGTAAGCTACTGCTCACTCAGTATACACCAATCTTTGGTTAAAAGCGAGATGAAATTATGTATATAAAGAGTTTAAAATATGGACTATATCGGTAAACAATCAGTAGATATGCCAAAAAAAAATGATTTTTTGAAGCGCCGTATAGGACCTCTAAAAGAAGTTATGTACTTAAAATCAAAAAGCTGTGATATGTGATTAGTGAGAAAAGTGTTAAGAAAAAATTAAGCTCCTACAAAATATCAAATATATTAATTAAGCCGATAAATAGGAAGTAGATATGTGAAACATCTGAAATCAACAATATTCGTATGGGATCCATAGATGAAAAAAGATAACTAGTTTCAAGTAGCTATAATTTGTAGCTGCTGAGTAATATATTTATTGTACATAGACTCACAAATATCTACTTAGTCGGTAAACAAGCAGTAGACATACAGAAGGTCTGATTTTGGAAAGCTCCGTTTGGGACCAATAGAAGAAGGAAAATACCAAACACCAAAAGGCTGTAATATGTATTTAACATTAAACAAATATCAAAAATATTGACTAAGTCAGTAAACAGGAGGTAGAAATTCCAAAGGTCTCAAATCGGTAAGCACCATAGGAGACCCCTAGCAAAAGTTATAAATAAAAAATCAAGTGACTACGATATGAAATTGCTTAGTTTTAACATTGGACCCTTTGGAAAACACATTCTTCTTCTCAGAAACTGCTGGTCCAATTAGAATCAAACTTAGTTACAATGGTCCTTAGATGGTCCCTTCCGAAAAAGGTATCCGATAGGTCCGTACCTCATCTAAGATGGCTGCCAGCGGAGAACACAGTTTTAACATTGGATCCTATGGGAAAACACATTCAAATATCTTGTTCTGAGATACTACTAGTCCAATTAAAACCAAACTTAGGCAAGGTGGTACTTAGGTTGTCCCTTTTAAAAATGTATCCAGCAGGTCCTAACCTCATTCAAGATGGCCGCCAGCGGGGAACATAGTTTTAACATTACACCCCATGGGAAAACACATTTAAATATCATCTTCTCAGAAAATACCAGTTCAATTAGAACCAAACTTAGTAACAATTGTCCTTAGATGGTCGCCGGTGGGGAATAAAGTTTAAATTGGACACTGTGGAAAATAAATTCAAAGATCTGCTCAGAAACTACTAGTCAAGTGCATTATAGAGCCAAACTTTGTCAAAAGTTGGCTAGAGGTCATGTCCAAAAAGGTCCTTATGTCCTTACAGTACAAGGTGGCGGCCAGTAGGGTACACCTATGGCTAAATATGAAACACATTCAAGCCTAAAATTATTTATTAACAAAAATAGCTACAAAAGTTTTATTGTTCAGAGAGGAATATTCTTTTTATTACTAGAACTCGTACTATATATATCAAATAGTTCTAATTATGTACATCCACACACTTTTAGTCGGTGTCTATAATTCAAAGATATATTGAAAAGTGAAAACTTTTAAAAGAGATCATTAAACTAAGGGACGTTATAAAATCAATTTTCTTTTTAAACATGTTATAATTACAGCAATTTATGAGGACAATCTTTACCACTTTTCTTTTTTAAGGGGTCTGTGAATGTTGTGATTTCAGCAATACTTTGAATATAAGGGGAACCCTAGCTCAAATTTTTTTCTTATATGGTAATTGAATTTGTTTTTTGAATTGTGGTCTGAAATAGGTTGTAATGGATGGAGGAGCTCTTAGTTGCCATAGAAACCAGACAAAAAAACTTAAATTTTAGAAAAAAGTATACCGCTACATATTTTATTTACAGTTTCGGCAATATGTATAAAGCAGATTATGAGGGCAACATCTTCCCAATTTTTTAAAGGGGGCTCAAAATGTATTCAATTTCAGCAATATGTATTATATAGATTTTTAAGGGGAACCCTGCCCATATGTTTTTATTGGGGTCAGTTATGGGTTATAATGGAAGATTGTGCTTTCAATTGCCTTTGACACCAAACAATAGAACTGAAATTTTAGAAAAAAAAAATAATTCTGCCAAATTTTAAATTCCAATCCAAGGTTGGGTCTAGCAGTAAACTTAGCTCAAACTCTGGATCTTATTGAAATGCCATTCATTTCTCTATGTCAGCCATGGCCGAGGTAAGCGATACAGGATCCTGAGAGCCTCTTGTTTTATGAAAAAGTTTGAAGTGAACACCATTTGACTGACGAATCCAGAGGGGCTCTGGTAAATTGAACGTCCTCCCCTTTTGTTCCTTATTAAATTTTAAAGTAATGACAGAGTTTAGGTACAAATAACAAAAATGCTCGAGCTGCCTCTTCCATAAAATCCTTTTTTTCTTGGAATCACCTTTTTCGAAGACCGGATCCGTCGGTTAATTGCTTTAGCTATTAAATCATCGAAAGAGAATAACGAAGTCGTCGAGATAACTTATATACATTTAACTGATCTATTTTCGTCGGATACCGATGGAACTTACCATATAATAAGAAAATAAATATTATTGTTTTGAAGTTATATATGCAGAATTTAAATTTACAGTAACTGCGGTATTTAGTCATTTGTTACCACTGGGTCGATGCCACTGCTGGTGGACTGTTAGTCTCCGAGGGTATTCACCAGCCCAGTAGTCAGTACTTCGGTGCTGACCCGAAAGCCGATTCGATTTGGAACCTTACAATATCTAAATTTTTGTAAATTTTGTTGAAAACTAAGGAGTATCTCCCTCATGCAAAGCTCTGTCCTTAGCTGATTTTGGCTTTACATTTAGATCATATTGGTTATTTGTTCTCTATCAGTATTAAACATCTTTGAGTTTATGGTCTTCCAAACGTTTAGATTTTATCTGCACTGAAGAGACATAAGTTGATGAAATGCGCATATGCAGAATTTAATTTTACAGTAACTTCGGTATTTAGTCATTTGTTACCACTGGGTCGATGCCACTGCTGGTGGACTGTTAGTCCCCGAGGGTATTCACCAGCCCAGTAGTCAGTACTTCGGTGCTGACCCGAAAGCCGATTCTATTTGGAACCTTACAATATCTAAATTTTTGTAAATTTTGTTGAAAAGTAAGGAGTATCTCCCTCATGCAAAGCTCTGTCCTTAGCTGATTTTGGCTTTACATTTAGATCATATTGGTTATTTGTTCTCTATCAGTTTTAAACATCTTTGTGTTTATGGTCTTTCAAAAGTTTAGATTTTATCTGCACTAAGAGATATAAGTTGCCGAAATGCGCATATGCAGAATTTAAATTTACAGTAACTTCGGTATTTAGTCATTTGAAATAATTTTATTATGTTTCAATTTCAAACAGAGAGATTTTGAAAATAAACTTAATTTTGTTTTTATCCTTTGTATATTGTGGCGTAAAAAATTAAGGTAATCAGTATATCATGATTTTTTGTAACATAATTATTACTATGGCACGCGAAAGTAGCAAAACTTCGGTATACTTAGTATTTCGAACAAAAACTAGGGGTTTTCGCCGCGAAATACCAGTTATACCGCACGTAAACTAGGGGTTTCCGATCGGTATATATAGTATTTCGACGAAAACCCACAGTTTCCGGTCGAAATTGAACGGAAACTAGGGGTGGCTGACGAAAACAAATAGTTTGCGATCGGTATCGAAAATTCGAGTTTAAACCGAAAACGCTATTCATAGTTTTAGCCAATGAGAAACGAGAAACGGAAATCGCTATTTGATATTTAACGTTCATCCAATCAGAAACGGAGAACGGTATTCATTGTTTAATTAAACCAATCATAATCGTTAATTCTGTTCATCGCTTATATTCTCTCTTTTTTTATTCAAATTTCGTAATTTTTATTTATCATATGTATTTTGATATCATAAGTTAATAATCAAATAGAGTTTTGACACTTTTGGGGTGCGAATGGATATCAGATTCGCGGGTCATGGGAGGATTCGATCTCGACTTTCTATATTCATTCACCTTAACCAGTTAGAAGTTGTGAATATCGCCGTTTTAGACTTAGTTTAAAAAATATTCAATTTTACAAATATCTGGAGGAAAGATTTTTATTTTCATATAACTTGACGTGTAATCTGTTTAAAGTTATGTTTGAGAACTTTTTTCATTCAATTGAGGTATGAAAAGTAAATTTTTTAGTCTGCGGTTTAAACTAACTCTTTAAAAATGACAAAAATAGTGAAATGTTTTGAAAATTTGACGTTATGTCCTGCAAAGGACTCTGATATGCTGGGAAATAAAAAAAAATCATTTAATTTAGCATAGAATAGGTATGAAAAGTCAGATTTTTAATCAGCGGTTTAAACTCAGTCTTTAAAAAAAGAAAAAAAAAAACAATTCAGTGTTTTGAAAATTTTACATCATAACATTCATTCGAAGGAGTTTTATAATTCACGAAGCAAAAACTTCATGAATTTTAGCAATAAAAATGTATGAAAAGTAAATGTTTTAGTTTGCGGTTTAAACTAACTTTTTAAAAATGACAAAAACAATTTAAGTGTTTTGAAAATTTTACTTCATTATATCCTTGCGAAGGAGTTTGATATGTTGCGAAATAAAAAAAATCATCAAATTTAGCATAGAATAGGAATGAAAAGTAAGAGTTTTAATCAGCGGTTTCAACCCAGTCTTAACGTCCACAACGTTTCGCATGCCCGCCTTTGAAACACTGACGTCTGAATGCTATAATTTAAAAAGTTTTCGACCAATGTGCTTCAAATTTTGCATGATTCAAGTGTAGATATTGAAATTGTATTGGTATAAAAATTAGAGTATTTGGAACATTTTGAAATGTATGTATTCATGTATATTTTCAAAAGAAATGGATAATTGAGTACATAAACTGTTGCGATTTTTTTTCCCGCAAAAAATCCCCACCGCCCACAATTCACCGTTCTGTAACCCGATTTCACTGACATTCGGGTAGTAAAATAAAGACAAAGCCTCAATATTGCACTTATAAATTAAAGTTTAAAGCGACTTCATATTTCATTAATTGACTTTAGGTAGATTTTGTTCTTTAATGAATTTCATTGTTTCATTTTTCAAAGAAATCTCTTAGCACTTGAGCATATCAATAAAAGCTGACAAACGTTTATTTAAATACACTTATTTAAAAAGTATATTATCATTTTAATGATTTAAGCGGTAACTGTTGAAAAATGCATGAAATCTCCATTGAAAAACACATAGCTCAACATTGAATTTTACATTTATTTTTTTACAGGCAAAGTTTTACTGTTCCGTACAGGTATGATTCGGAATAAAGTCTTCGTGTAGTCCTCGTTCACAATGCCTACAAACTGTCTTGGTACGATGGTGTCCCCCAAAACCATTTCTATCGGAACAAACACAAGAGTCCTTTACTTTAGGAACCTCTCTGATGGTGATTCAACCTGCGCGTTGTCTTCCATTTACTGCGTTTCCAGTTCCAACTTGCCTTGAAATGAGGTGATCATTTGCAAGGTCCTCAATTATTGACTGTATATTGCAAACGGGTTTTGATTGGCTGTCACTTGTGGTTTTACGGAAAAGAATGTTAGAGTTAATTACAAATCTCTGAATGAAATTGAAAACTATTTTTCTCCAAACTTTAAGAGTCTTATAATCGTCGTAATGATTGGTTAACATCATGTCCGCCAAGTCGACACCTCCCATGAACCTGTTATAAAAATCTAGTACTTCTGGTTTTCCATCTTGGTTTTGCCGTGCCTTTTCTTTTGTTGAGATAATTCGCACTGATTTTCGACCGGCACGCTCCCTATACGCACACACTAGGATATTACCCTGACGAGCGTATTTATATTCCTTTTACGCTAGCTGTGTATTTTTAATCATGTTAGGGGTGAACCTGTTTTGTCGAATTGTACCGGTGAAGAAAGTGTTACGTTTTAAAAGCTGTAGGGCCAACGGTATAGAAGTAACAAAATTTTACACAGACAACATGGTAGTATTTGTTAATAAGGTCACTTTCTTCAAGCAGTTTGTTGACCACGTCCGAACCTTGAGTAACTCCTCATGGGGTTTGGTCATAAGTCTTACCACGGCATACGACGGCATGGATAATAAAACCTGTAACTGCCTCAACAAGCATAGATACTTTAACTCTAAATTTGGCGCTTTTTGACGGTTCGACCATGAGTATGAATTAAACTTTCATCTATCGACACTTTCTGGTCTGATGTGTAGTGTAATTTAGATTGTCTATTAAAAAGATCGATCAAACACTGGAATTTCGCCGTCGGACTATAATCGGGATGGTTTCGTTGTGGAATTTGAGAGTTGTCAACCGAATGAAAGAATTTCATTAACGATTGGAATCTATTTCGACTGAATAATTTCCGAAAACATGGGATATCTTGTCCTGGATATTTACAGTTCCAATATTCGGGAATCGGCGGCTTCCTTACGATTCCCATATTCAATATCATGGCGATGAATGCTTTATTTCAGAAATTGTTGTCACTCCGACCTTATACCAACTATGCGACCTTGAAAATCTGCGAATCCGTTCCCCACTAGCAATAAACTCTCTGGCATACCTGAAAAGTAATTTTGATCTAAACTGTATAGTCATGAAAGCGAATTTTATTTCAATAAATCAGAACCTGATAACATTTTAATATAATGTAAAAGAAATGATAAAATCACGCATGTCTGTTTTGGAATAATCATGGTATTTTTCTGTTTAATCTGAGGATTAAAATAGATTTTATTAGGGACCAACCATTTCACTTGAAAACCATAGCCACCCCCCCCCCCCCTATTCAGGTTAAATGGTCAGACCCTTACTGTCTTTCATTGGTTTTAGATAAAAAGATAAATAAGTAATCGTACATGTCTGAACCTACACTTTTACAGTAATGTTTTACGGACGGACAAGTTATATATATTGAACTGATATTTGTTCCGTCCTGTTATATTTTGATGGTAGGCGAGTCTTCAGAAATTTTGACATTTATAAACTCACAATTTGGACTTACAATAATAAAAAAAAACTTTAATTAGAACCTCAATGAATTTCGACTATCTAAAACTCCAATTTTCGATTTAAAAAACCTATGTTTTTCGACTTGTTTAAAAAGTCGAAATTTTATAGTTCAATTGAGTCGAAAATTTGAATTTGAAAGACTTAATTTCGATTTTAAAAGTTTAAAGAAGAAATTTCAAGTTTTCAAGAGTCGAAACTTTGACTTTTAAAGTCGAGATTTTGAGTTTGAAAAGGAAAAAAAAGTGACTTAAAAATCGAAATTTTGAGTTTAAAAAAAAGTTCAGATTACAGGTTTTAAAAGTCGAAATTTTTAGTTTGAAAATGGTTTTTTTTTGTTTTGTTTTTTTTTTGTTTTCTTTTTGTTTGTTTGTTTGTTTTTTTGCGTTTTTTTGTGTTTGTGTTTGTTTTGTTTTGTTTTTTTTTGCGTATCTTTATCACACATTATTCGTACGCAGTGAATCAATGTTATCTAAGGATGAGGTGCCAAACTTGAATTTGTCTTTGTGTAACGGGTACATTAATGCCTCATTGCCTCTCGCCCGATTAGCTCATGAAACCACACCAAACCGCGGCGTTCTCTGCATTTTAGTAAACACGCTTGCTATTTTTCTGTTTGCCATTAGAATTTCGGGCTTTTCATGTAGCCCTCTTACAGCATAAGTTGTGAATGTCTTTTAGACAAAATGTTTGCATTTCTTCTCCTATGTTGTTACATATAAAGGGTCATTTTCGGACTATCGTACCTTCTGACTAACGGACCTTCGGACCATCGGAATTCCGGACAATCGAACCTTCGGACAATCCGACCTATGGACTATCGGACCTTTGGACAATCCGACCTATGGAAAATCGGACTTTCGGACTATCGTTAGCAATTTTTTTTCATCAAAGGCTTACACAATAAAATTTTATTTAATGCAGAATCGTTAGCTATTTTTTAAAAGGATTTTCATGCATAATTTGTTTTCGCTGATGTATTCTTTTTTACCCGTTGCGTTAATTACCTGTTAGTATCTGTGACTATTTGCTGTAACAATTCTGCAGTTATGAACAAGAAAAAACATGCTATAGGTCTGGCTGTCGGTTCTGGAATGTTTTTTGGTCCCGTCTGTTGTGAAAAATCGTTCTGTTCATCGTCGTCATTGTCCTCAGGGAAAAAATCCTAAACCAGGGTTGATGTTGATCAGCTGGCGGTTCTGACTGGTCTTAATCTCCAGTCTCAACCTCGGTTTCTAGGTCACTGTCACCTCCAATACTATTTGTGTCGGACATATCGTCTGAATCTGAGTCAGCCATAATTCCGCCTGTAACCTACTTTTTCCGCTTCGGATACGCTTAATGACGTAGTTTGTGACGTCACTTTGTAAAGATCGTCATTGAAATACAATATTATTTTTTGCAGATTTTTCATTATTTGTTTCTCCATTTTATTAATTTTGAAAAAGTGCGTGCAATTTATTTTGTTCATACATTAGTTGGCTAAATTATTTCACCACGATCAATTTCATGTAATAACGGTCAATTTTCAAAATTTCCCTAACATTTATTTTCTGGTTCGGTATTCAAAAAAGCATTTTCACTGTTAAACAGACCTAAAGAAACAGTTTCTTCTATTATTTGGAAAATATCTAACGTGCAGATATTAATTTGTTTTTATGATTTAAAGTCGAGCACAAAATTTCAAAGTGAAAATTTACATTGTATCTATAATAAATTGTGAGGTTAAAAAGCTTTGTGTGTATAAACCATGAAAATAAAAAAAAAAAACCTCTTGAGATAAGAATTATTCAAAATTACCACAAAAAGCTGTTTGTCAAGCCTTTTTAAGGAATTTTAATTATGAAAATCGGACACGAAATAAATTCATAATAATTTCTTAATACTTTTTACATGAAATGTACATGAAAATTTGACGTTGGTGAAAAAAATCATAAAACTGTTCATATTTAGATTACCATGTCATAGTTTACTGTGACACTGAACTAATTTGTTTAGAATTAGAATGTATTCGGATTTTAAGATGTGTATTGTTAGTCAATCGTACGAGTGATAACTGGAAGCGAAGAACGTTTGTACCTCCATTTGATGGGAGAGTTCAAATCCAGGAAAAGATGATAACACTTTTTGAAAAGAGCGATATGACTAACCGTTTATAAAATTAGTAGGCGGATTTCTTAGAATGTAAAATGTGGGAAATGTTTACAATGCATGAGTTGGAAAATATTTATGTTTTTCCTACTATAGCATTTTCCTCATCAGCATCACTTTAATGTTTAATATTCTACTTGAACAACCTGTCACGTTCCCTTTCTTTGATTTTATAAATTAATTGCATTTTGCCGTGTACACGTTTAAATCTGCTGGTGAAACTTTGATATCTATTTTAACCAAAAAAAAAAAACAAAAACAAAAACAAAAAACAAAAACATAAGTACAACAAATCAACACGCTTTGTCTTAGACCTTTAGACCTGCGTTCAAGCTCTGTCTGTACAAGAACACACGTATTTAGAGTGTGCAGTCTCCTTAAGTGCTAAATTTTCATGGTTTTTGTTCACGAATAGGTATGCCTTATTCTTGTGCTAGCAGGGATATTTATCAGTGTGTCTCTGGTACTTGCAACGCACCAAGGACGTATAATGAGAAGTCCTTGAACGCACTGAAGACAAGTGACACATTCCCGTTATTTTAAACTTGTATTTAATTCTATGGATGACAAAAAGATAATATTAAATGGTATGTTCACCTGTTTGCCCCGCATTGTATGGTAAATATGTAATAGTAAACATTCTCGATCCTGTCAAACAGAATGTGCAATTTTTTTTACGATCATAAACGAATTAGGTAAAAAGAGGATTTGCATTATCTTTTTTCATCTTTCACACATTGCGAACCTTTTCAAAATGCTTTTTATTGAGATATAAGTATATTATTGTAATTATTTGTGTGCTATAAGATCGAAATATTAATTATATATTTTAACAAATTCCCCCTTACAAACCCATAAGAAAGTTCTAGTTCTAAAGGCACCATGTGGAATCTTCTAACACCATTTGCAAGCACCTCACCTAGCACTAGCATAAGGTTCTGTGACGTTACGCTTTTGTTAACGTCACAGTACGTCTACGAAGGATAGAGAAAAACAACCCTTGGCACGGAACGTATTTTTTTTTTTACAAATTTTGCCGTGTCAGCGAAAGGGTTAAAATTCGGGAAGTGAAAACTTCATGAATTTTAGCATTAAAAAAGGTATGAAAAGTAACATTTTAAGTCCGCGGTTTAAACTAACTCTTTAAAATTGACGAAAACAATCAAGTGTTTTGAAAATTTTACTTCATTATATCCTTGCGAAAGAGTTTGATATGTTGCGTAATAAAAAATCATCAACTTTAGCATAGAATATATATGTAAGTACGATTTTAATCAGCGGTTTAAACCCAGTCTTTAAAAATGACAAAAACAAACTCAGTGCCTTGAAAATTTTACATCATAATATCCCTTTAAGGAGTTTTATAATCGCGAAGTGAAAACTTCATGAATTTTAGCATTAAAAAGTACGAAAGGTAAAATTTTTAGTCTGCGGTTTAAACAAACTCTTTAAAAATGACAAAAATGGTGAAGTGTTTTAATTTTTTTTATTCATTTTATCCTGCAAAGGAGTTTCATATGTTGCGAAATAAAAAATCATCAATAGGTATGAAAAGTAAGATTTTTAATCTGCGGTTTAAACTCAGTCTTTAAAAATGACAAAAAACAAACTCAGTGTCTTGAACATTTTACATCATAATATCCTTTCAAAAGAGTTTTATAATTCTCGAAGCGAAAACTACATGTGTATTAGCATAAAAAAGGGTATGAAAAGTAAAATTTTTAGTCTGAGGTTTAAAATAACTCTTTAAAATGACAAAAACAATCAAGTGTTTTGAAAATTTTACTTTATTATATCCTTGCGAAGGAGTTTGATATGTTGCGTAATAAAAGAAAATCATTAAAATTTAGCAAAGAATAGGTATGAAAAGTCAGATTTTTAATCAGCAGTTTAGACTCAGTCGTTAAAAATAGCAAAAATAAACTCAGTGTCTTAGATTTTACATCATAATATCCTTTCGAAGGAGTTTTATAATTCGCAAAGCAAAAGTTCATTTCAAAAGTAAACAATCGTAGTAAACAATCGTAAGTTTCTTGGATATCTTTGCTTCTAGGAAATATTCAAAAATACTCCTCTTTGTTACTTGTCTCCTCGGTCTTGAAACAAGTAGTTCTTTCACCTCATCACTTTGTTGCTTGTCTCCTTGGTCTTTTACCTCATCACTTTGTTACTTGTCTCCTTGGTCTTTTACCTCATCACTTTGTTGCTTGTCTCCTCGGTCTTTCACCTCGTCACTTTGTTGCTTGTCTCCTCGGTCTTTCACCTCATCACTTTGTTACTTGTCTTCTCGGTCTTTCACTTCATCACTTTGTTGCTTGTCTCCTCGGTCTTTCACCTCATCACTTTGTTACTTGTCTCCTCCGTCTTTCACCTCATTACTTCGTTGCTTTTCTCATCGGTCTTTCACCTCATCACTTTGTTGCTTATCTTCTCGGTCTTTCACCTCATCACTTTGCTACTTGTCTCCTCGGTCTTTGACCTCATCACTTTGTTACTTGTCTCCTCAGTCTTTAACCTCATCACTTTGATGCTTGTCTCCTCGGTCTTTTACCTCATCACTTTGTTACTTGTCTCCTCGGTCTTTCACCTCATCACTTTGTTACTTGTCTCCTCGGTCTTTCACCTCATCATTTTGTTACTTGTCTCCTCGGTCTTTCACCTCATCACTTTGTTACTTGTCTCCTCGGTCTTTCACCTCATCACTTGTTGCTTGTCACCTCGGTCTTTCACCTCATCACATTGTTGCTTGTCTCCTCGGTCTTTCACCTCATCACATTGTTGCTTGTCTCCTCGGTCTTTCACCTCATCATATTGTTGCTTGTCTCCTCGGTCTTTCACCTCATCACTTGTTTCTTGTCTCCTCGGTCTTTCACCTAATCACTTTGTTACTTGTCTCCTCGGTCTTTCACCTCATCACTTTGTTACTTGTCTCCTCGGTCTTTCACCTCATCACTTTGTTGCTTGTCTCCTCGGTCTTTCACCCCATCACTTTGTTGCTTGTCTCCTCGGTCTTTCACCTAATCACTTTGTTGCTTGCCTCCTCGGTGTTTCATCTCATCACATTGTTACTTGTCTCCTGGGTCTTTCACCTCATCACCTTGTTACTTGTTTCCTCGGTCTTTTACCTCATCACTTTGTTGCTTGTCTCCTCGGTCTTTCACCTCATCACTTTGTTGCTTGTTCTCTCGGTCTTTCACCTCATCATTTTGTTGCTTGTCTCCTCGGTCTTTTACCCAATCACTTTGTTGCTTGTCCCCTCGGTCTTTCACCTCATCACTTTGTTGCTTGTCTCCTCGGTCTTTCACCTCATCACTTTGTTGCTTGTCTCCTCGGTCTTTCACCTCATCACTTTGTTGCTTGTCTCCTCGGTCTTTCACCTCATCACTTGTTGCTTGTCTCCTCGGTCCTTCACCTCATCACTTTGTTGCTTGTTCTCTCGGTCTTTCACCTCATCACTTTGTTACTTGTCTCCTCGGTCTTTCACCTCATCACTTTGTTGGTTGCCTCCTCGGTCTTTCACCTCATCACTTTGTTGCTTGTCTCCTCGGTCTTTCACCTCATCACTTTGTTGCTTGTCTCCTCGGTCTTTCACCTCATTTCTTTGTTGCTTGTCTCCTCGGTCTTTCACCTCATCACTTTGTTACTTGTCTCCTCGGTCTTTCACCTAATCACTTTGTTGCTAGTCTCCTCGGTCTTTCACCTCACCACTTTGTTGCTTGTCTCCTCGGTCTTTCACCTCATCACTTTGTTGCTTGTCTCCTCGGTCTTTCACCTCATCACTTTGTCTCCTCGGTCTCTCACCTCACCACTTTGTTACATGTCCCCTCGGTCTTTCACCTCATCACTTTGTCTCCTCGGTCTCTCACCTCACCACTTTGTTACATGTCTCCTCGGTCTTTCACCTCACCACTTTGTTACTTGTTCTCTCGGTCTTTCACCTCATCACTTTGTTACATGTCTCCTAGGTTTTTCACCTCATCACTTTGTTGCTTGTCTCCTCGGTCTTTCACCTCATTTCTTTGTTGCTTGTCTCCTCGGTCTTTCACCTCATCACTTTGTTACTTGTCTCCTCGGTCTTTCACCTCATCACTTTGTTGCTTGTCTCCTCGGTCTTTCACCTCATTTCTTTGTTGCTTGACTCCTCGGTCTTTCACCTCACCACTTTGTTACTTGTCTCCTCGGTCTTTCACCTCATCACTTTGTTGCTTGTCTCCTCGGTCTTTCACCTCCTCACTTTGTTGCTTGACTCCTCGGTCTTTCACCTCACCACTTTGTTACTTGTCTCCTCGGTCTTTCACCTCATCACTTTGTTGCTTGTCTCCTCGGTCTTTCACCTCATCACTTTGTTGCTTGTTCTCTCGGTCTTTCACCTCATCACTTTGTTGCTTGTCTCCTCGGTCTTTCACCTCATCACTTTGTTACTTGTCTCCTCGGTCTTTCACCTCATCACTTTGTTACTTGTCTCATCGGTCTTTCATCTCACCACTTTGTTACTTGTCTCCTCGGTCTTTCACCTCATTTCTTTGTTGCTTGTCTCCTCGGTCTTTCACCTCATCACTTTGTTTCTTGTCCCCTCGGTCTTTCACCTCATCACTTTGTCTCCTCGGTCTCTCACCTCACCACTTTGTTACATGTCTCCTCGGTCTTTCACCTCACGACTTTGTTACTTGTCTCCTAGGTTTTTCACCTCATCACTTTGTTACTTGTCTCCTCGGTCTTTCACCTCATTTCTTTGTTGCTTGTCTCCTCGGTCTTTCACCTCATCACTTTGTTGCTTGTCTCCTCGGTCTTTCACCTCATCACTTTGTTACTTGTCTCCTCGGTTTTCACTTCATCACTTTGTTGCTTGTCTCCTCGGTCTTTCACCTCATCATTTTAGTACTTGTCTCCTCGGTCTTTGACCTTATCACTTTGTTGCTTGTCTCCTCGGTCTTTCACCTCGTCACTTTGTTACTTGTCTCCTCGGTCTTTCACCTCATCACTTTGTTGCTTGTCTCCTCGGTCTTTCACCTCATCACTTTGTTACTTGTCTCCTCGGTCTTTCACTTCATCATTTTGTTGCTTGTCTCCTCGGTCTTTCACCTCATCACTTTGTTGCTTGTCTCCTCGGTCTTTCACCTCATCACTTTGTTGCTTGCCTCCTCGGTGTTTCATCTCATCACATTGTTACTTGTCTCCTCGGTCTTTCACCTAATCACCTTGTTATTTCTTTCCTCGGTCTTTTACCTCATCACTTTGTTGCTTGTCTCCTCGGTCTTTCACCTCATCTCTTTGTTCCTTGTCTCCTAGCCATTTCACCGTATCACTTTGTTACTTGTCTCCTCGGTCTTTCACCTCATCACCTTGTTGCTTGTCTCCTCGGTCTTTCACCTCATCACTTTGTTGCTTGTTCTCTCGGTCTTTCACCTCATCATTTTGTTGCTTGTCTCCTCGGTTTTTCACCCCATCACTTTGTTGCTTGTCTCCTCGGTCTTTCACCTCATCACTTTGTTGCTTGCCTCTCGGTGTTTCATCTCATCACATTGTTACTTGTCTCCTCGGTTTTTCACCTCATCACCTTGTTACTTGTTTCCTCGGTCTTTTACCTCATCACTTTGTTGCTTGTCTCCTCGGTCTATCACCTCATCTCTTTGTTCCTTGTCTCCTAGCCTTTTCACCTCATCACTTTGTTACTTGTCTCCTCGGTCTTTCACCTCATTTCTTTGTTGCTTGTCTCCTCGGTCTTTCACCTCACCACTTTGTT
>MJUU01016374.1:0-20469 GCA_002080025.1 Modiolus philippinarum | reverse complement strand
CTCCTCGGTCTTTCACCTCACCACTTTGTTACTTGTCTCCTCGGTCTTTCACCTCATTTCTTTGTTGCTTGTCTCCTCGGTCTTTCACCTCATCACTTTGTTTCTTGTCCCCTCGGTCTTTCACCTCATCAATTTGTCTCCTCGGTCTCTCACCTCACCACTTTGTTACATGTCTCCTCGGTTTTTCACCTCATCACTTTGTTGCTTGTCTTTTCGGTCTTTCACCTCACCACTTTGTTACTTGTCTCCTCGGTCTTTCACCTCATCACTTTGTTACTTGTCTCCTCGGTCTTTCACCTCATTTCTTTGTTGCTTGTCTCCTCGGTCATCACCTCATCACTTTGTTGCTTGTCTCCTCGGTCTTTCACCTCATCACTTTGTTGCTTGTCTCCTCGGTCTTTCACTTCATCACTTTGTTGCTTGTCTCCTCGGTCTTTCACCTCATCATTTTAGTACTTGTCTCCTCGGTCTTTGACCTTATCACTTTGTTGCTTGTCTCCTCGGCCTTTCACCTCGTCACTTTGTTACTTGTCTCCTCGGTCTTTCACCTCATCACTTTGTTGCTTGTCTCCTCGGCCTTTCACCTCATCACTTTGTTACTTGTCTCCTCGGTCTTTCACCTCATCATTTTCTGTTTGTATATCGTCAAAAGTCTTAATTTGTGAGCTTAGTGACATCATCAAAACTTCTATCCAAATATCGAATTATTTTTCATTCGTATGTGATGATTAAGTAATGAGAAAAGATTCATCTAGATCATTGTCAATATCATTGTTTTGATCTGTCATATTGTTTAAGTCAATTCCATGTGCACTGCTATTTGCCTCCTATTCAGATTTATCTGTGGTTGTAATGTTTTCGTTAGGAGCATTGTACATTTTCATGATAGTTTGTCTGTGTTTCCCAACAATTTTATTATCTTTGCTGATAAGAGTAATAGCCTCTAGTTTTGTCCTAACCATTTTTAATTATTCCCAATATCTTTTTTCTTTTCACATTTTGTTCCAACACAACATTTTATTTTTTGAGTGCCTTGTTTAAGACATTGTTCTTTTAATCAAAATGCATTTTCGGTCTCTCCTTTTGTCTGTATACATTATATGTAACCCCATCATTTTGAAAAGTATTCAACGTTTCAACCATTTTTAATATCTTCAGAGGAAATTTCTATGAAAGGTCCAAATGTATAGACTGTGTTGCCAAACTGATTTTCATTGGAATCATCGCATTTCTCCAATTAACGATATAAAAAGTCAAATTTTTGTGTTTACCTAGGCTTGGCAAAAGTACAATTTTGTTCAAATTTTTCCCATTAATTAGCTTTTTCCTTTACAGTTTATTAAACATTGATTTTAATGTCTGATTGTAACGCTCACAACGTCCATTAGCTTGTGGGTTGTAGGGAGTTATAAGAATGTATTTATATCCATCCTTTTCCTTTAACGAAGCACTCAACTCGGAATTGCATTCTACGCCATTATTGCTCACAAGTTTATCTACTACTTATCAAAGAGTCTTCTTTTCTTTTCAATGGAGAAACTTCGACATAGTTAGAAAAGTGATCGATTACTGTGAGAGCATAACAGTCCATCAAGAAATGGTTTTCCATGCACTACATTGTGTTTGCATAAAGGTTAATTAAATAAATACAAACTTTCTTCCAGACTGATTTTGAAAAAGGCAAAGGCTGCAATTTCGTTGGCGTTTTCACATTTGTATTTTTTAATATCATCTTTTAAATCTCCAGATATTCCCTCACAATAGCAGCGTTCTTTTAATTTGTAAAAGGTTTTCTATCTACCCAATGCCATCCGTTATCTATATATATGACATGGATTTAGTATGCGTGGTGATTGTTTTTACCTTTGTTTATAACCAATGTGTATTCTCCTTTATTCGACGTTCCTCATTTACAATTTGCCATCTGTAATAGTAAACATGCGCGTTTTCTAATTCTCCTCTACTCCTTTTCAATTATGCTTATGCACCACAAAAAAAGATGTAATTAGCATTTTTAATAATTTTTTAGATTACAAGAGTATAAAAAGTTTTAAAAAACATAATTATTGTTATAACATCATAGCAAAAATTATTGTCATATTTTATTCAATTGGTAAAAGTAGTGTGTATTCCAAATGTTGCCATTGTTTCCAAAATTAGGACGGCTAGACACAATATCGTTTAACTGTGTATTTGTTTTGTGACATAAGTATCAATTCGTTGAAATTTGTTAAGAGTCAGATATGGAGTAAATGCAAATGAGACTACCACATGGTAAAACTAAGCAATGGAACAACGCTTTTATTGTTGTTCTTCCTCTTGAAGTCACCATGAGAATGAGTTGTAGGAATGCAATAAGCTTTATTTGTTATGTCCGATTGCTGGCAACTGTGCTTGGAGGTAGGTACGGCAAGCATCAGACATATGTACTTTATATAAAAAATGTATTTTAAAATAAAAGAGCGAAAACGTTTTAACGGTTCAGAGAAAGCATGTCTTTCCAACATCTTTGTCCCTGTAAATGATTATTAAGCAGTAAAGGCAACAGACATTTGTGTGACATAAAACAAGTTTTTTTTCTTCAAAATTTATGATTGTCGGATACTTTCTGCATCAGAATAAACAATGTTTTAATATTTTGACTATTGAAGATAAATAAACATAAAGCATATTATGTTATATTCCTATCTCAAATGATGAAATGGCATGTATGACTCATTCGTGAAGTATTCAATATTGAAATCCTGGCTATTTTTGTAGTCCACACTCCTGTCCTGAGTTTTTTCTCAAATGCATGGATCTTGGATTCTTTTTATAATATCCACCAACCCCCCCCCCCCNAAAAAAAAAAAAAAAAAAAAATCAAAATTGGTCAAAACCAAAAACAGAACAAAAATTATAAATAAAAATTGTTCCCTTATACCTTCATAAAAATGGTTATTTCGGTATGGTTGCATTGTTCCTTTTTATGTCATGTTCGATGTATTATGCGTATCCAAGAAATTTCAATACCTGCAATAAGACGTTATTCTGAGAAACAGAAAGAAAATATTTTTTATATTGCTTCTGCAAACTATTAATGAGTAATATCTTAAGCTATTTCTATGTTGAACAAAAGTTCGGTTAGCTTGCATGCTTCGTTTGCCCATGCATTAAAACTAAGATTACGTTTTCCAAACATTTGTTCAATGTGGTCTGCTGAAATAGATTTAATATTTGTTTTTCTTGTGCAGTTCCTTGGTGGATTGTGACATGTGATTGTAATGTTCAGCCATTGTAAGTGTTTCCTGCTTTCTATTCTTTATTAATCAACCTCATTCCTTGACCTTCATTTTGAAACTGACATCAGAGGTAGACTACAAACCAAGCTGTATAACAAACGCGATGACTTCACTTTTCCATTAGTCAAATTCCCTTTTCTTTGTGGCAACATTCCAACAGCACCAGCACACGGGGTTTACATCTCCGAATGCGTTCGGTACTCAAGGGCCCGTGCTCGATACAGTGACTTATTTGATAAATCCCTGTTGCTAAAAATACTCTACTACACAAAGGTTATGTTACCAATAGCTTAAAGTCATCAGTGCAGAAATTTTACGTTCGACAAAACGATCTTGTGTATCGCTATAAAATATATATTTTGCAGAGACAACAGATTTTTCCCTTTAACAGCATAAGATGACTGTTTTTTCCTTTACTGGTTTTGACTTTACTACCGGAATTGACATGCTCAACACGACGGGTGTCTCATAAGAAGCAGGAGATACTTAGTCGACCGGTGCACCTGATATCACCTATGGTTTTAAATTGGGTTGGGTGATTTTTCTGTGCCGTGCTCGATTGTATATTGTATCTTAGTGTTTTGGGTGTTGTCATTGTATTCTAATTGTTCTTTTTTCTTGACTGACGGTTCGGTACACTTACTATATTATATATAGTTTCTATTTTCCATTTTTACATTGGTCTCGCTTTATAGAGTAAGAAAATGTTGATTCCTCAACTTGACTGACTCCCTGCTTTACCGACATCAACAGACTATGCTTATGTGTAACCCTTTTTCAAATTTCATTACCTTTAATGAAATAGCAAAGCGTGAATTGGTACGTTCGTGTTTACTCTCATATTTCCATGGAAATGCGATTTCAAATGATTTCAGATTTCGCATTGATTGTCTGATTGTCTCTTATCTTAACGGAATCGGAGTCAGTAGCACACAAAAGTACCACAATAGACTATTTTCAAATTCGGGTGGTAATTTTATACTGATCCCTATAGTACTGAGCGCAAAAGATGGTTTCTGAAAACAAAACTATCTGTCGGAAATTTAACTGTCAACATGACTTGTTTTCTCATAACTGGGTTTGCATATAAGATATACAGTAATTCTTCATCAATGAGGTAGATACACATATTTCTGTAAAAGTAATTAAAGAGATGTTGCGCAAACAAGAAGGTGACCCACATCATGGTACTGAGCAACTTGTTTAGTTTGGGATATTTGCTTGTAAGTATGGTGAATGAAAAGATATGGAGTAAATGCACATGAGACAAAATCTCTACAAATACATGGTAAAAAGCAAACAAAGGAACAACGCTTTTATTGCTGTTCTTCATCTTGAAGTTACCATGAGACCTTTGCTCATACCTCATAGTAAGTTCAAGACGGCCTCTAGAACCGGTTTGAACGGAATTCTTTGCTAATTGTCGAGCAAGGCTACATCCATGTCTTCATTGGTCATGGGTGCGGGATTGTCAACAAACATTAATTAAACTGGCAAAGTGCTCTTACAATCACTGTCATCCTTTGCCCGACAAATGCACTAGTGTCTTAAGCTAGCGGACGATTACAACATATAGACAAACACAGGGCACTCATCAAGTCGAATGTAAGAAAACTTGGCGTTATAAAATAGTGAGATGTGAGCACTTAAAACAGGTTGTTAGATTTTCAAAATTACAAAAATAAATGCCAAAATTTGAAAGTATGAATAGTATATCCACATGAGAAATTCTCTCACGCACAATTACACCATAACTGAAATATAAAGAGAGCATATATCTCTCGCACGGGGAATCTTTTACGTACTCCACACTGGCTGTTTTATTAACTACTTATGTGAGCACATGACTGTTAATGTCATAATATGAGCAATTCCCTCTGGCTGCTCAGAATTTTTGATTTTATCCTGTACATGTATGTGAAATGAAATCTAATATTTTTTTTTAATGATTTTTTAAGATAAATATGATTATTTAAAGGGATCACATTGATGACAATACATCGATATGCACCCGTAAAGTCCGAAGTGTTCGGGAAAATGAAATCATCTGCTTAATTTTAATAACACAACAAACAATCATAATAACTGAGCGGTTCCGTGGCATATATGATTTATACGTAAATGTGTTCTTTAAAATCTTGTGAAGCTTACTTAACTACTTTTATGAAAAATAGCTTAGGACTTCTACTCCCTCTTTGGAAAGAATCTACACCCTCATGCCGTAGAGCTACTCCCTGATGGTAACATTTGTACACGGTGAAATAGATATGTACAAAATATAATTATCTTGTTTTTTGAAAGTAAGTTAGAGCGTGTTTTTTCAGTCTATCGAAAAACCTAAACTTCTTACATTTCCTTAAAAAACTAGGTATTTAGCACTAATTGTCTATAAATTGGTATCAGTATTTCCATTTTTCATACACTCCACTTAATAGTCTTCTAACGAATCTTCTTGGTGTAATAAAAGTTCGTTTAACGGTAAAAACTAATCGCCAAATTGCACTGGTTTTAGTTTTTAAAGCTAATGAGTAATTGTTTGGTTTATATTTTTGAATCATAATATAATCCCCGAAATGCCATTTTGCCTACAATATTTTAGGGGTGGTGATGGAAATTTTTAATATTTGATATCTCCCTGAGGCTTCTTGTGCATTTAAACAGTATATAAAGATTACCAACATTAAGTTTTCAGATACACGCTTCAAAGTTGACAAATTCAACAATTCAACTTTGAATTTTGTAAAATTCTGAAATGCTGAAAAGTCCCATTCTCAGGAACATCAGACAAAATATTCAATTTTACTTATATTTTGGTGTTGAAATTGCATATTATAATATTCTTAATGCATCTTTTGGAAAGAAAGTAAAACAGTATATTTGATCATATACAAAAAAAATGTATGTATGAAGACAGGCAATTTTTGGGGATTTTTTAAATTTAATGTTGTTGGGGAAGGAATAAACATTTTGGTATTTAGAGTCATATTCAACATACACTCCTTGTTTTTCTGAACAGTGATTTAAGAAAACTTTTGTATATTTTAAAACAATAAATCGGAATATCTTCAGATAAATCCGCCAGATTTGCCACATTTAACGATTTCACAGTGAATTGCGGACAAATGTGAAATGATGGAAATTTCCGTATTTAATCGAACATTTTTTTTTAATTTCGGACAAAATATTGAGTTTAAGTTTTAATATCCAATAATGATATAATGCATACACCATTGTTATATACAACACATATTTAGCGTGTTCTAGTTATTTATATGCAAACACAGACTAAAAGTTGACACTTTTAGTGAAAATTTGTTGGGTAGGGGTAAGATTTGGAAACACATTAAACACTCCTTGTTTTCTTAAAAAATTTTTAAATACAACTGAAGAACAATTAATTGGTAAACCTTCAGATTTGTTATATATAACGATTGAAAAGGGAATTTTGGATAATTCTGAAATGTTGAAAATTTCCATTCTCCATCAATTTCGGGCAAAACATTGAGTTTATGTCGACAAATGTCTGTTAAAATACCAAGTTAAAATTCGTGCAACATTTTCATATATACATGTAACACACATTTTGCGTGTCTGGTTATTTTATGCAAACATAGACTAAAAATTGACAACTTTATAGTAAATTTGTTGGGGTAAGCGATAAATTTCATGGATGTAGGAGTTAATATTCTTCATAATTGCTTTAATTAGTACCACTAGTTGATAAGAAAATGTGATGTATTTTCATTTTATAACCGTTTTTCATGAACTTGAACAATTGATAGATAAGATGAGACAAAAGAAGGACAAAACTATGTGAAAAACGAAAACATTCAAAGATATGTTTTATTTGTCTCAACATTTAATAGTGATACTTTGGTCATTCAAAACATTTTAACATCATGTTAACATTGTTTTAAACGACGGCAGTAGAATACCGAAGGAACAAAGCGCAAGATTGCATAAATCCAAGTACAGAGACAAGGCACAAGCAGGAACGTCAGAACACGCATTCACTACAAATACAACACTAAAAGCTAAAGTACTAACAGTGTTAACTCTCAAAAAAGAAAAAAAGTGACATCAGGTGCTCCGAAAGGCTAGGCTTGTCCTGCCCTGCATGCAGCACCAGTAATGCAGTCAGTGAGGCATTAACACTTTGAAAGATCTGTTTGGTTGCTGATCGGTTAATGTCATTTTCTAACCCGTCGACAAACACCAATAAAAATTCATAGTACGTGTTACTTCTCTAACCCTCAAACAGTACCACAGGAATAATTTGGAAAGCTTCTGTAAATCACTTTAGCATTCAGACAATAACAAGGAACCACAAACATGACTTACGAAGATAAAAATAAAATTCAACAGTATGATATCCAAGACAAAAAACTAAAGCACTGACAGTGTGAATCCCATTTTAAACTGAGGGCAAGATCGGGTGTTCTGGAAGGGTAAGCATGTCCTGCTCTGTATACAGCATCCGTAACACTGTCAGTGGTTTAATCCAGGGTGAAGTCAGAATCGGTAATGTCAAATCCGGGAAGACGTGAATCTAGCGGAAAATGTCTGTTTTCATTTGTGACAGCGACATTTCATATCTACCTAAGATGTCGTGCTGACGGCCATGGGATTTCTGAAGGGACAGTAAGTATGAAAAAGAAAGAAATGGGGTAAATGTCAATGAGACAACGTCCCATATCCAGGTTAAAACGACCCAAAAAGTTAATTCTTTATTCCAATTTTGGTGCCCACGAGAGGCAAATTAATTCTTTTACAAATAAAGAGAGAAAATCTAAACTAAAGAATACAAACACAGTATCTACAAACACGGACATAATGACTAGAATACAAAACAAAATGAATACAAATGAATTATATCATTATAAATGGAGTTGCCCTATAACTAATTACTACTGTACAACATTTTGTTTTTTCTCATCTCAAAACAATCATTAATATATTTTGATAGATTTATCATAATATCTTTATCTTCATTGGACATAAGCCAAACCAATGCTTCCCTCTGTGACAGATTGGCATAGTTAGGATTGCTGTTGAGACTGCATACAAACTCTCTTCGTTTGTTTCCATATAGAGGAGATGTAAATAGAAAATCAAATTCGTCCTCGATTTCATTACAATTGCATAGTGTGCACTTTCGTTTTTCTTTATCTATATTTCTATACCCCCCTTTTCAATTTCAAGGGAATGAGCACTGATTCTAAATTGAGTAAAACATTTTCTAATTTGGGGATTTTTTTTATTACTTCGAAATATTTTTCCATCTCAAAAATAACCTTGAATGACGCGTATGTCCAAAGCTTCCCTGATTGTTTGGATTCACTCTCTGATAAAACAGATCTCCATTTCTCTTTAAATTCAATACGTAATTTTTCCTTTATGATTTGATGCAATTCATTATTTTTAGGGCTAGGGATTCCAGCATTTTTTTTTATAAATGTATGAATATCATTTATCCAGCATTTTTTTTTGTTTTCTGCTAAGAAAATGTTTTCTTTAAAAGCTGTGTCAACGAGTTTGTTATCCGTTCGGTCTCTTGGTTGTGTATAATATTTTATAGAGTAAAGTACTGCATCAATATATATTGGAAACCTCCCTATTTTTCCAAGAATAGCAAAATTGGTTGCTTTCTTGTTCGTACCACAAAAGTTTTTAAAAAACTTAATGTGCAGTCTCTCACAATGCAAACATGGGATAAAATTGTTATTATATGAAGGATATTTTAATGTACCCCATATTTCAGAACCGTAAAGCAGTACTGGTTTAATTGTATGATCAAATAAATGTAATAATGTTTTTGCATTTGGCTGGACATTTTCGAAACATTTTGTTAGCTAATAACATGCACGAAGGCCCCTTTTATAGAGGTCTTCTTGGCAATGTGAGAAGGTTCCAGACTCAGAAAATATAACACCCAGATATTTGTATCTGAGCGTGCATGTGTTCTGACTCAATTCCTTTATAATAGAATTTAGCATTTTGAAGCTTTCCTCCTTTACAGAAAGTCATTATGTTTGTCTTTTTTATATTTAATTTCAGTCCATTCATGTCACAGAAGGAGACCAATTTATTCAAACAACTTTGTAATTTCTTTTGACTTGTTGACAATAAAATAAGATCATCTACATATAACATACAATTAAGCACACTGTTATCAAGGAAGACCGGATCATCTTCCCTATTAAAACAATAAGGTAGATCGTTTATATACAAATTAAATAATTGTGGCTTAAGTTATCACGTTTGCGAACACCAATAGCTGGAGAAAATGATTTAGATAGATTGTCCCCTGTTCGTACACATAGCTTATTGGAATTATACAAACTTTTTAATATATTTACAAAATTGCCTTTTAAACCAATATTTTTTACCCTGAATAAGAGTGCAGAATGCAAGACTGTATCATAGGCTTTTGCAAAGTCAATAAAACATGTGTATAATTTTTATCTATTTGCACTATACTTTTCAATCAGTGTCCTAATTACAAACATTTGGTCACTTTTTCTTGCCTTTGATTGAAACCCTATTTGTGATTCTGTAGTTTTACAAAAGTAACATCGGCTGAACATATTCCTGACTCAGCAATTTTTGTGACAGGGCTTATTTGCTCTTTCCACAAAGTCACTATATGAACTACGAGCTCTACAGAAAGAAATTAATCGTGAGACATAGACTCCATATGATGAGAAGGTAGGTATATTGCTGCTGAGAAAGGGACAGTTCACAATTGGGAAGTCAAAAACTCACGTTTGTCATATAACCTAGATTTCAGACGTCCATGCTCGTCAATGCATAACAAAAAGTGAAGGTATGAAGCAGAATTGGGTATATCGGGTTTTCTTTTTGATTTCAAGTTCACTGGCGTAGATCTGATGTAAATATTCATCTAATCTTGGGTGAATAGAGACGTCCGGATAAGCTACTTTCTTGACGAACTTAAACATGAACAACTTAACTTAACTCGAGTTATCTCGCTCTTTTCAATTTCAGAGATTTTTTCATGATTTAATTCTTAAAGTGTAGGTTAAAGGAATCAAATGATTGGAATTTTACACACAATACTGTAGTATCTTTATGATAGCTATTAACATATTGCCATAAATAGTGCATATTTTTAAAAAAGAATCAGAATTCGTCTTTATTATACCTACCTAAATGATAAATTGACACATACATACAGAAGCTGCAAAACCTTTTTATGAAATATATTTTTTCTATAGCTGTTCAATTATAAATAAAAAATATTTTCTCTGGAGTTCAAGAATACGGTATTTTCCAGAGATAGGAACTATTGAGTAATTGAAGACAGAAATGAGTCAACCTCGAACCTCACATATCAAAAGCGGTAATGAGACTGTATTCATGACCTATTGAATAAATTAATATTGATACCCATCCTAAAATCAAATTAATAATTAGAAGTGTACTCTGATATTCGTCATATATGACAAAGATTTCACTAAGACTTAAAATTGACGAAAAACAACTCGGAGCGCTACAAAATAGATTAAACAATCGTGTACACAGCTCAACTGTTATATATTAATATTTACTGGCATTATCTGTGTATGTTCTTTTTTTAATATTGGGACAACTTTTCCGATGTCGAACAAGACCTAAAGGTCCAGGCTATTTTCTGGGATTAAGGAACAGACCGCCTCCCTCCTACCCTTTCCAGCTGTGTACCTGAAGTAAGATTATTGAATCATTTTTTTTCAGAATATCTAAGTTACATGAGTACACTTAAAATTTTAATTGCAAAAATGATCATGTCATTTAGTGGTGCCTTCATTTCAGTTTTACCATTGCATGTTTCGAATTCTCTATAAGTTTTGTGTAACACAGGAATTTACCGTTTATCAACAGAACGATCCTTAAACTAAAAGGTCTTATTTTCGAAAACATATATACATTGCTGTTGAATGAAGGCATGGTCTTGATTGGTATTTACATTTTTTGTTTTCCATGATAAAGAATGGCGGTTGAAATTTGTTATATAAAAGGAAACTGGTGTGCGCACATGTATCCGAACAAAAGTGGAATTAAGACACAGAACTGAATGATTCAATTCTTGCTTCGATTATACCTACATGTAGCACAAATCGACACGGGTTATGTATTCCGGTATATGCATGAAATCATTATGCTAAACTCCTCAAAGGAAGGGATCTTAGTGGAAGCTGTATAATGGGGTACATAACTTAATTTGTCAGTTGGTAATGGGTCTGGAGCTGGCATGTCAGTGAACTGCTAGTAGTCTTTTGTGATTTCATGTTTATGTCCGTATATTTAGTTCTTTCAGTTTAATTTTTTCACAATTGACTCAATCCTGTTGCTAACTGAATTTTACTGTTGTTACTATTGTATTTTTATTTATCACATTGACTAGGGGGAATGTTTAGGCCCAATAAAACTAGTTTAACCCCGCCGCAGCAGGTTTGCGCCTATCCTAAGTAAGGAAATTTATTAAGCCTTTGTGTATCTTGTCTGTTTTCTAGTTAGTTTACTTTATGTCTATAGGAGTCTAGGATGATGTATATTTCGCTGAACTTGATTACTCTTTATTTAGGGGCCGACTCCGACCTGCCGTTGGGTGTGGGGTTTCCTCACCGTTCATTGAAGATCTTATGGTGGCTTTGAGTTGTTATTACTCCCCTTTGGGTCGTTGTCTCTTTGACACATTCCCCGTTTCCCTTTTTTTTCTACACACGCATCATGATGTCTCGTTTCGTGTTCATTTGTTTGTTTATCTGTCTGATACGTCATCTCCATTATTAAACACCAAACTGTCAGAACCAGGCATATCTTATACAACAGATTGCACTACACGTATGTGGATTTTGTTTCTGAATTTTCAATATCATAACTTTACAGTGCTTGTTGCTTATGTAATTTCCTGCACATGTACGTTGCAAGTAAACACTTTGGAAACATCAAGACAAATTGAAATTGTGCATAGCTTTATGGTTTTATGTAAATATATTTCACATACAAGATAATTGCCTCGTATCTATAACAATTTTAGTTCTTTGAGGTATAGATAAAATAATACTTACAGTTGGCGATAAACAAAAACAACAATAAAAAACCATAACTCAATTACTAAATTTACTCTCAAAATTCAAGTTGAATATTTCAAAAGGATAATTTAAAATTGCCGAAAATTGAGTCCTGTATATGCACCTATCAGTTTTGTTCCGTTTGGTTCCACCCCTGCACTATCAGGTTCATTTGAACCGGCTCAATTCACAAGAAACATTTTTTAAGCATGCATGAAACGGTCAGATTAACCTAATAGTACAATAGCGACGTAAAAAGGTAAAAGCATGAAGGTGAAATCCATTTGTTACAACGATAAATAAAAATAAATCGGTCAACTGAAAGTCCGAATTTTGGACTTCTTTAGTGACAGTGGCACTGAAACCTACATTTATAAGGCTACAATGTAATTAATTATCAACTTTATTTCAGAACTATAATTTGTATTAGTATTATTTTGAATAAAAGGCACAGGGTAATAGGCTGTCCAGGAGAAATAATTTTGATGGCCGTTACAAACTAGTGCTTCTCTAGTGTTCCCGAAGCTTGTACTCTAGTTTTAAGATCACCAATTTCAGCAAAGCTTAACTAAAACACTGTTATTTTTTGCCATGACTTTCCGCGATGGCGTTTGCATATTGAATAAAAATACTTACCCGAACCTTTTGTAGGCAACAGAAACTAGTATTTACATTTTTGTGGTCCTTTATGATATACTTGCTGATAGATTTGCACACCATTGATATGACCCCAAATGCAATATACTGTATTTTAAAGATGCAAATCAAAACAAGGGATACTTTTACTATACATATAAATATGGTAAAACATAATTGAAACATACTGACGTTTAAATTGTTCCAATTAAATGAAAACGTTTTTTTTAATCATTGCATGACAACTTTATCTACTCCAAGTAAAATGAATTGACAAATAATCGAAGATGTAAAATATGAACAAATATAATTAAACCAGTGCAAATTATGTATCATTTGAACAAAAATATTCTCATGGTATGACTTCCAAAGGGCGTTGTTTTTCCCTCACCTAGTTAAAACAAAATGATGAAAGGTTTATAATCCAAATATGTTTAAATACATTACGTTTAAGTACGTCACGATGTTAAAGTAAGTTGCTTATCCGGAAACCTCTATTACGAGAATGTACATCGTCTATATATCTTAAATTGAAATTAAAAGTTTGGGCTAGTTGTTTTTTGTTTTTGTTAAGTAAGCCCTTGTAAAAACTTTTCTTCATACGAATAAAAAAAGGTCAGCTAAATGTGGCTTACAATTTGATCCCATAAGAGTCTCTATTGTTTGTTGCAAAACGCGGCCTCCACATTAAATAAAATATGGTCGATCAAAAATTTTAAGAAAGGACATTGAAAGACTAAAAAGAAGTGCAAGAATTATGAAATGTAAAGCACACTGGGTTCTGTGGACCATTCAATTTACACAATCTTGAGAATAATCTTAAAATTAACGTCAACATTTTGAAGGTAAGGTTTTTCCATTTTTGCAATGTATTTGGTATAGAAATGATACTTAATTATGTGGGATATTTGTACAGCTTATACCATAGCCTATCATTATATACCTTTTTTTTCATAACTGCGAGGTACCAATCAACATTTTGAAGCAACTGAATTTTGCCAAAAACGAAATTAGTTAGGCGAGTCGAAAAAAGGCATGTTCGAACATTGGGTGCAGGTTTTGCTTGAGTTAACATGTTTTATTTTGAGGAGGGGATATTAGCACACTTAAAGATGTTGATGGGGTTCATAAGTGGGGGAGTTGGTTATTCCAGATCACTTAGGAAAAAGAAGGGAAACGGGGAATGTGTCAAAGAGACAACGACCCAAAGGGGGGGGGGGGGGGNGAGGAAAACCCACACCCAACGGCAGGTCGGAGTTGGCCCCTAAATAAAGAGTAATCAAGTTCAGCGAAATAAACATCATCCTAGACTCCCATAGACATAAAGTGAACTAACTAGAAAACAGACAAGGACACACAAAGGCTTAATAAATCTCCTGACTTAGGACAGGCGCAAACCTGCTCGGCGGGGTTAAACTAGACTATTTTGTTATGTCAAATAAAAGTCAAGAACAAAAGCCAAATTAAATTTCCGCGTTTAAAGAGACACAATGAATTGGTTATACAAAAATATATTCATACAAATTGTCAGCTAATTATAAGTCATTTATATTTCAAGAGTAAGGGATGGCCTCAGCATGTATTCTTGTGAAACATCAAAATAAAAAACGTGTTGGAATGAATCTGCCATAGACAGCCTCAAGGAAATTACTGTGATTTATTTTTTCTTAAGTTTGATTTTTGAAGCATTTGCTTCACAATGAAGGGATATGGAGTAAATGCAAATGAGAAAAAGTCGCTATAAATACATGGTAGAACGAAGTGATTGAAAAACGCTTTCATTGTTGTTCTTTACCTTAAAGTCACCGTGAGGCCTTTAATAATGAGCTTTGCTCAAACCTAATAGTAAGTTCAAGACGACCCCTAGCAACGGTTTGAGCGTAATTTAACATGACTGTCAATATCAGACCAGAAGCAAATATATGATTTCAGTTTCATCAATTCAAAACTAAATGAATATATTTTTGCTTAAGGATCAGATATGAAAATTATGAAAAGTTTGTCAACATCAGCCAAGACAAACTATAGGACATTTTACGAAAGGATATGGAGTAAATGAACATGAAACCAAAACACAACACACATGCTAACCCCAACTGCAACAATCTCAAGACGCCGTATGGCCATTTCGGAAACCAACCCCCACCAGCAGCACCAGAACCCAAACAAAGGAAATCCATATTCAAAAATTGTGTAAAATGCATAAAACCAATCGATATCCGAATAATCAGTAATATCAAATAATATTCCGATTTACAGATGTAAGCCTGCTTTTGATTGGATGACAACATATATTCGGAAAACTGCTGTCATGGAAATTGACAACGTCACAACATGAAAACAACATGGTGAAATTGATAAGAGTAACATTTTTGGCAGATTTCATTTTACCAGGGCTGTTCATCGGAATATAAAGGTAATTCAGGTTACAGACGGGGTATATAGCGTGACATACCCTGGATATTTATTATATTTCCTTTGGCTTTGTCTCAGGAAATATAACTAATCATCCAGGGTATGTCACGCTATATACCCCGTCTGAAACCTGAATAACATTTATAGCAAAGGACAAAACTACGATAGAGGGAGTTAATCCTTTGGCCCTAGAATTTACACAAATTTTTACAATAGCAATTGAACAAAGTGTACACATGAGCTATTATCTCATGTACAAGTCCACCATATCTAAGGAAAATAAAGAACATACATCTATACCACGGGAAATTGTTTTACCAACTCCACACTGCAATAAAAGACAAACTCCTGTATTAAATATTTTACGAAAGGATATGGAGCAAATGAACATGAGACCATACACATATGCTAACCCCAACGCACCAATCCCAAGGAGCCGTGTGACCATTTCGGAAACCAACCCCACCAGCAGCACCAGAACCCAAACCATATTCAAAAATTGTGTAAAATGCATAAAACCAAACGATATCCGAATAATCTAGCAAAGGACATAACTACGATGGAGGGAGTTAATCCTTCGGCCCTAGAATTTACACAAATTTATACAATAGCAATTGAACAAAGTGTACACATGAGCTATTATCAAGTACACCATATCTCAGGAAAATAAAGAGCATACATCTCTACCACGGGGAATTGTTTTACCAACTCCACACTGCAATAAAAGGCAAACTCCTGTATTAAATATCTTACGAAAGGATATGGAGCAAATGAACATGAGACCATAACACACATGCTAAAACCCAACTGCAACGATCCCAAGGAGCCGTATGTATGTTGAAATTTGTATTTGTCAGTCATGGATTTATTATTCCGATATTGTTCCCATTAATTATGATGAATTACTAGAATCGTCGACACTAACAGCATCAATAAATAGAGAAATTTTGAGCAATGTTTTTCTCATGAGAAAAAAAAATTATATATTGTTTTCATATCAAGGAAGGAAGAACAAATTCTATTATCAAATCAATAATTCACAGCAGGAAGTTTTCCTCTACAACAAATAATTTGATTTTAATTGGAGACAAGTTAAAAGCTGTAATTCCTTTTATTCTTCCGAGAAACCCATGAATTAACTTGGAAATT
The DNA here is from genome assembly GCA_002080025.1 of Modiolus philippinarum. Classification (NCBI taxonomy): domain Eukaryota; kingdom Metazoa; phylum Mollusca; class Bivalvia; order Mytilida; family Modiolidae; genus Modiolus; species Modiolus philippinarum. The sequence goes on along the minus strand of MJUU01016374.1, from coordinate 3,911 downwards.
TTCACGTAGCATTTCTATATCCTTGGCCTTTATCTGCGTTGTGTAAAATCTTTTCATTATAGTCAGTAACTTGACTTACGCGAAAAACTTCCACTATCTATTTGGAAATGATTTGTTGAAAAACATTATTTGATATTCATATAAAGGACACAGTTTTAATTTCTTAAGAAGCATTGGATGATAATCGGACAAAAGTATGGACCCCTTCTTATTCTTTACACTTTTCGTTTTAGGGTCAAAAGAATCGAAGAAAGTTATCTTAAAAAACATGTCTACAAAGTTGTTAATGCTTTTAAATAAGTTCATTGGCACGGAGTCATTGGTAAAAAACGTCGCAAAGAATGTTTTGAAAGATATAAATCCTTATTCCGAGTATTCCAAGACATTGACGTTTATTTAATTCCCAGCGGCAGTAAAGCGGAAGGACTTGATATGACCGGAAGCGATGAAGACATAATGATATGTAGAGATTATCTGAAAGTCTATTTTGTTAATTTTCCGAATATGGTATCACCAAGATGTCAAGTATTGCTATATGCAGAACCTGTAGTTGAAACACCTGGGTTTGTTATTATCAAATGCTTTGATATTTCAGAAAAGAAATATCTTGGAATTCTGAAAAGATCCGATTATGCAGAAAAAACCGCCATGGCTTATGTTAAATGCATGAATTTTGGACAACCAATAAATTTTCAACAACATGGTCCCTGTTTATCACACTATGGTAATGGTCTTGTCATAGACCTTGTTATTTGTCTTTCGCCTGACCAATGTCCAGATGCAGCAGACGAATGGCGACAGAGAAAAAGAAAATACGATTGGCCAACACAACAGGCGATATCATCTATCATTAAACAAGGATGCCATCTCGTTCCAATTGGATATAATGGGAATCAAGGTGTGGACTGGCGAATGTCTTTTTCAGTAGCAGAGACCACTCTTATACATTCATTCAACCATGTACAATTGTTAACATACGGATTTTTGAAACTCTTTTTGAAAGAGGTTATAAATGCTTATCCTGGCGTTAACAACTTGCTATGTTCTTACTTTATGAAAACAATTTTATTTTGGACAATCGAAGAAACTCCTCATGACACGTGGACGTCAAATGATATCCTGACTTGTATTTGTATGTGTTTTAAACGTTTGATCATGTGCATAGAAAGCAAAACATGTGCAAAATATTTCATTCCGAGTAACAATATGTTCAAGAGGTAGGTAACGGATGAAGCAAAGAAAAAGTTACTTACGATAATGAGTCCTGAAATGGATGACGGGATGAACGCGTTATTCCGGAGTATGACCGTACGAAGACTGTGGTCCGAAAATTTGTCAATATCCCCTGCATTTGAAGAAAGAGAGCTAGATAGTTTGAATATGGATGAAAGCTGCAGAGCAATTTATGCCCTCTTGGAAGCATCTATACTTGGATGTATATCAGAGAATTACCGTTTAAAGGGATCAAAAATGGTGTATGGAGTTACACTCAAAAATTTTCTTTTTCCATGTAACTACGATGATTATAGAGTTGTCATTAAACACATGGCTTTACAAAATCTTGTCCACTGTATTAGATTATCAAGCTGTCGAGATAACAAACATGTCTATGCACTAAACACACTAATTACAAGATTTCTAATTGTTGGCGCTACAACTGATGCATCCGCTGGAAAATTATTATTGGCTACATGGTTGTATGGAAAAAAACAATATGACCATTGTCTTGAAGTGACAGATCATGCGATGGGCCGAATGAAGGGGACTTTATACTATAACAAAAGTTGTGCAATAGCCTTACGTGAATCTGAGGAAATAGAAAGCGAAAGCTGTGGCTTCAATCTTTCCTGTTCGGATAAAACAAGATTATTTTTGTTGTCGGATGTAATTATACCAATGGGATCGACGATCGCATTGACGGAAATAAAAGAATTATTTCCATTTGGCGAATTGCTTTCAAAAGGAGAAATGACCGGGCTTTTGTTTCCACCAAATTTATATGGCTATTTTCTACTGGCTTGTTGTTTCAGTAAGATTGGAAAAAACACTCAATCACTGAATGCCTTACGCGATATGAAAAAAGAGGAACCTTTACTTCCAAAAGATCCAATATTTAAAATAGCACACAAACTGCACTACTTTGGCTTAGTGTTGTTATTTATAAACGTGTTTGTGCCTGAATTAAAAGACGTAGATATTTCGGAGTTTATAGATGATACAAACGAAGTGCTTAAAACGGTGTTTGAATGTGTAGAATATGGAGACAAATTTGGTTGGAGTATGGACATATTTAAAGCTCTTTTGCATGTAGTGGCCGATCAGTGGAATCTGTGGAATTTGAAAGTGTAAATAAATAATAAAACCAATATGGATTAAGAGGTAAACGCATCTCTTGTTTCTATTTGATCTGATATCTAAACTGTTATATACAAACAAATACTATAACCTACAATCTTGCCACGCGCGGAGTAAATCATTCTTACCCTTCCAGAGCACCCGATGAAACCTCAGCTTTTGTAGGGATTCACACTGCTAGTGTTTTGATTATGGCATTTGTTTAAATTTTTGCTTATTTCTTTTGTCTTTGTCACTCTGTCTAAATTCGTGTTGGACATTAATTGCCGTGATTTTGGGTTTTATTGGTTTTGGAAAACCCCTTTCATCTCTTTTGCTTAGGTATTGGTTTTCCGTTTATTATAAGTCAATTTTATTAATTATGAATTTATTAATTAGAGAAAAAATCGTTAAAACAAAGATAGCAATTGGATCCACCAGTACAAAATATAATAAAATTACGGAACAGAATTGTCAAACTACCCAAACTCCAGGAGGAAAACATGATGATATTATTGAGGAGAATTTCACAGCTGTATTTTTGCACTTCTCTATTTTGTTATGACTCTTGTGGACATATATTATTTGGGAACATAAACGCCATTACAGAAAGAAAAGTTCGATATTTCTTTTTAAAAAGAAGCCAAAAATGAAAATAATTAAAAATCTTGTTTTATTTTGATATCATTTAAGCCGCGGTTACAAAATAATGCAAAAAATGCAACAAACGGAAAATTGCAGATACGCATGCTCCAAATATATTCAATGATATAATTAATATTATTACCTAATAGTATATGAATTACATTTCTATTGTGCATTTTATAATTTTAACCATTTTGTTTTTTTAAATTCATCGTCGGGCAATAGAACGACCATTCTATTGCCTGGTGCGATCTATTGCCCGCCACCTTTTGACCTGCCATATTATTGGTTGATTCTATCTCATGAATATTAATAAGTCTGGCGACGTCTTGAAAATGCTTTTCTTTTTCAAGCGTGTTAAAACGTTTCATTGACTTTGCATATTTGTAGTAAACAGACGACAACAAACATGGCAGCGAACGACAGGTTCGCGGACGTTGTAGAAGAAAATTTCGAGGTGTTACTTGAAAATAAGGACTCGAAAAAACACTAAGAATTCAATTAAGGCCAGCGTTAGCATCTTAATGGCATATTGCACAAGCAAAGAAATTCTATTTCGTGATTTAGAGCAAATGCCGGTGGATGAATTGTGCAATGCACTGAAGTCTTTCTATGCGGCAGTCCGTAATCAAAAGGAGGAACTGTATTCTAAAAAAAACTATGATCAGCATTAGGTATGGAATACAGAGACACTTCTTAAAAGTACGTGACATTGACATTGTTAACAGTGATTCGTTCAAGTCGGCGAATTTAGTGTTTCAAGCAATGCTGGTGAAATTGAAACAAAATGGGAAAGGAGCTAGTGTCCACAAACCCCCAATAGAAGTTGATGATATTGTCACAATTTATAAATCATTTGATTTAGACGTACCTGCTGATTTGCAAAACAAAGTATTTATAGACTTCATGTTATATTTCTGCAATAGGGGACG
>MJUU01016373.1:28807-40664 GCA_002080025.1 Modiolus philippinarum | reverse complement strand
GCCCAATCCATTGACATGATGCTGAAAGCTTATATCAAGAGGAATCAAAAGAAAAAAATCCCATCGAAATGCGATGAAAAATAAAAAATTAAGGTAATCTGTAAATTTACTATGTTGGCCCCCTTCGGCCCCTCATAGCTCGGGAACGGCAAGAGCTACGTCAAATCCATTGCAATACCACTGAAAGCTTACATCAAGTAGAATCCAAAGAAAAAAATCCCATCGACATCTGAAGAAAAATAAAAATTTTAGGTTATCTGTAAATTTACAATTTTGGCCCCTTCAGCCCCTCATACATGTAGCTCGGAAACGGTAAGAGCTACGCCAATTTCGTTGCCATAATACTGAAAGCTTACATCAAGAGGAATCCAAAGAAAAAAATCCCATCGAAATCCGATGAAAAATAAAATTTTTTGGTTATTGTAAATTTACGATTTTGGCCCACTTCGGCCCCTCATAGCTGGGTAAGGAAACAAGTTATCAAAAATCTAAAAGTAGAGCGCTATGATAATTTTTCATTAGGAATCCTTTGGAAAAAATTGCATCAAAATCGGACTAAAAATAAAAAAATGAAATTTTTGAAATTCGCCCCTTTTGGGCCCCATTTATCTCGTGAACGGTACATGCCATGTGAAATCCGTTGGCATACCCCGGACTGGAAATTTTCTAAGGTGTTTACTGAGAGAAACCCCATCAAAATCCGATAAATAATAAAAGATTCTACAGTCAAATATGTGAAAACTACCAATTTAACCCCTTTTGGCCCCTTTTTCTAAAACAGGCGGGGCCAGGAACATAAAATTATAGCCCGGGCTAAAGCATGTGCCAAGAAACATCATACTAAAATTTGAAAATGATCTGTTCACTGGAACCAAAGTTATGCTGTCCACAGACACAAAAATACCCAATTTTACCCCTTTTTGGCCCCTTTTTCTGAAACGGGTGGGGCCGTAAACCCGAAATTAAAACCCGGGATAGCCATTATGCCAAGAAACCACATACTGAAATTTGAAGATGATCCGTTCACTAGAAACAAAGTTATGCTGGCCACAGACGCCGACGCCGACGCCAACGACTGCGCCATAACATAATACGACCGCAAAATTTTTGCGGTCGTATAAAAAAGATATTTTGTTTTTATTCAGAAATTTTATGATGTCAATTCTAGTTTTGAAAATTTGCAATCCTTATTTTACAAAACAAACACAACTTTGATCTCGTGATCAAAGTATAATTAGTTCAAAGATCAATGACTGTCACATGTAAAACTCTTAATTAGTTTACATTTCAATTAATTCTCTTATCCAGCGTGACATCACAAAGCTGAATTGACCAATCAGATCAGTCGATTTTAATCTTGTACCCAAAACATAGGCGGTGACGCGATCGACGTTTTCTTATAAAATCTATGTAAAAAATCGATATTTTAAATTGCAATATATTCTTTGTTATAATACCTACGATCTTGATATTCGGATTTGATGTTTATATGGATGTTCCAAATGCATAATCCGAGTTTCATTAAAATATCTCGAAAAATGAATGAATAAATCAAAGTTGAAGTTACTTAAATATATAGTGAAATGTGGTCATTTTCACCTCCCCGACAGGTAAAGTGCCCAGATGTCTGGATAAGAGAATTCCTTAATTTCTTTTGACAAGTGGATTTATGGCTTAAGTGGTGTTAATTAAAGTGTCAGTTATAAGAAACCAACCATGAATATATATTTATAGGGAATTGAACTTTTTTCCCAAAAACTGCATATGAAGCTCATTCTTTAAACTTTGAAAAGATCATATGAACTTAACACAGTGAAAGTGAAATAAGCCCACATATATCTCCCCTAACCCTTAAGGCTTAATTTCAAATTGTAAATTTCAGAATTTTTTTGAAAAATTGTGAAAAAGGAGGATAATATAAACTACATATACGAAGTAAAAGAGATATTACAGTATATAAATTACATATAAATGCACAGAAATACACAAGTACAGAAGTTTCAGTTTGGAGGATTGATCTTTTCACTTGTATTTTCTTAATGAATCTGCATCATTTTCAAGAGAAACAGTACTATCAGTTGATTGAATTTGGTCTTTTTCCTGCTATATAAACATGTTCACAGTATTCTTTGTAAATAAATTGCAAATGCATGATTAAGCGTTTCTTTTTTGATAAAATTTGAAAAATGTAATGCGTAATTTAATGCATTACTTTTGTACATTGTTGTACAGTATAAATTGTAATATAATGCATTACTTTCAAAAATTGAAGTAATTGTAATTGTTATATAATGCTAAATTTTCAAATGTAATTGTAATATAATGCATTACATTCCAATGTTATTCGCCCCATGCCTGTTTGAAGAGAATTGGCAAAAGGGTTGTCAAGTTACAGTGTCACATTTAAAAAATTGCCTTAAAATTGATGAATAAAGTCCCATAACTCCTGCAGGAAAAATAAAAATTTCCCGAAAAAGTATACAGATCATGAGGCTATCATATCCAATACCTCTACAAAGTTCGAAAAGAATTGGCCAGAGGGTTGTCAAGTTAGAACGTGTCATGTAATAAATGACCTTTAAAAATTGACGAATAAAGTCCCATAAAAATCACTAGAAAACCTTTTTGGCTAATTTAACAGGAAATACCTAATTTGTAGTCAATTCTTGTTAAATTAGACATGAACCGTTATTTTAGCAAAATACAGATCCCTTTTAAAGTAGACTTGTCACTGTTACATTAGCCATCAGACCAATTTTGGTTAAACCGAAAGGGAAAAAACAGTGATGTGTATTCAATTTAACCAAAAAAGGTCTAATTTAACTTGGACATGGCTAATTTTACATGACATGTCTAATTTAATTGGGACATGGAAAACATAATGGTAACTGGCTAAAATAATTGTAAATGTCTAATTTAACAAGAATTGGCTAATAATTAGATGTTTCAATGTTAAATTAGCCAAAAATGGGTTATGCATTTATTAGCCAAAAAGGATTACTAGTGTAACATGCACAATTCCTGCAAGAAAAATCAAATTTCACCAAAAAGGTATACAGATCGTGAGGCCATCATACCATATACCTCTACAAAGTTTGAAGTGATTGGGTGGAATGGTTATTAAGTAAGGGCACGTCATATGAAACAGATGGACAGGCGGACAATCGGACGTCAGTATACCATAATATGTCCATCATTAGACGGGCTTATAAACATAACTCAACTGACTCCAAAATGATACCCATAACGCTAATCAGAAGTATTTTTTCTGAAATCATTAAAAATGATCTTTTTATGACGAGTTAAAGTCTACATATCAAATTCAAATAAATTATCTGTTGAATTTCAGAAATTTTGTTATTTTGTGTTTTTATATGGTGTGGAATGTCAAACAATATATATTATCATCGGCTAAAGAGCTAACATAGTGAGTTAGGCTGCAAGTAGAAATCAATACGGTAAGGCGAAGCCGCACCGTATAATAGATTTCTACTTGTAGCCTTACTCACAATGTTAGCTCTTTAGCCGATGATAATCTGTTTGTCTTCTGTGTACAGTTTCCACAAGTATTTTGTTCTATTAAAGATTATATCACAGTCTGTATAATAATCTCCGTATTTGTAAGCGTCCTAAAAGTAGCCATTTATTGATTTTATGTAAAGATTGACAAGGTGCTACACAAATGCGTACGAGAAATATAATGTCGTTTTACAACGAACAAGAATTTAAAAATTGCCTGTGCACTTTTTGTCACAAAAAATGACGAATAATGATCCTCCAGCACGACTGCGTCTTAAATAAAAATCGGCAAACACGTTGCACGAAAATAACCCTGTGCAAGCCTCAAATAACCCACGTGGTTGTGTTGTTACACTCATCAATAAAGGGCTACGCCGAGCGCAGCATGATACGACCGCAGCATGTCGACAAAAGAAATTTAAACAAGTGTAAATTAAAAGTGAAAGTGGACACAGTTAAAAGCTTGACACAGTAACTTGATGGACACAATAAGGAGCTTGACACATCAATTAGCTGAACTCAAACTAGGGAACATTAAAATTAGCTCTTTCTATCGCTAAAAGCTTGGAAATTGTAAGAGCTACGCTAAATCTGTTGACATACTTCTGACAGCTTACATCAAGATGGATGAAAAGAAAAATGTCTTTGAAATCTGAATAAAAATAACAATTTTATATATTTTCAAAAATTTCAAATTCAACCCCTTTGACCCCTAATAGTTCAGAAACGGTAAGAGATACCCCAAATCTGTTGGTATACTACAGAAAGCTGACAACAAGAGAAATCTAAAGAAAAAAATCCGATGAAAAATTAAAAATTTAGATTATCTGCATATTTGCAGTTTGGACCCCGTTTAGCCCTTATTTCTCCAAAAGGAAACAATCTATCAAAAATCTAATAGACAAGTGCTTATTAATTTTTCATAAGGAATCAATTAAAAAAAACTGCATCAAAATCGGACTAGAAATGAAAAAAATGTATTTTTTGAGAATTGCCCCTTTTGGGCCCCATGTATCTCATGAACGGTACATGCTACATGAAATCCGTTGGCATACTACTGATTGGAAATTTCCTCAGTAATCCAATGAAAGAAACCCCATCAAAATCTGATTAATAATAAAAATTCTACAGCCATATATCTGAAAACACCCAATTTTGCCCTTTTTGGCCCCCCTTTTAAAAACAGGAGGGGCCGCAATGTCCAAAACCCACCTACACCTTCCTTTTGTGCGAAGGAACATTGTGTTAAAATTTCATAAGGATTGATCAACTTGGACTAAGTTATTGACCAAAAACAAAAGTGTCTACAGACAACAACGCCGACGACGACGCCGGACGACGCCGCCGACGACGACGACAGCGCCATACCATAATACGACCTCAAATTTTTTTGTGGTCGTATAACAAAGCAGTACAAAAACTTTTCGCGCGGAAACACTGTAGTTTGTAAGAATTGTATGAACCAATCACCGTTTACAAAAACCTCTACGCAGAAGACAATACTTTTTTCACATACAAAGTAGAATATTAAAAATAGATCTTGTAAAAGACAAAACAATGCAATTTCTGTCATTGAAAATTTTATTTTGATATCTTTCTTCCTCATCTTCTTCTTTAGATATCCAGTTTTCCATCAAATTTGATGATTTCAACTTGTGCATGCACGGACATGATTTAAGTAATAGGGAGTCATGATAAAATAAATGTAATAACATATTTACATTGGTGCCAAAATGAATACAGATAATTGTGAAAATTTGGATAAAACTATATACATGTACATAAAGAATTGAAGATTACTGTTGGTTAAAAGATGTTGAGAACAACTGGTGCTAATTGTTCTCTGAAAATATTGAGTGATGTTGAGAGTACAACATTTTCTGGTAATTGATTCCATTGGGTATATATGTAGCAGTGTGTTGAAAAAATGAAAATATGTAACCAGAGGCTCCCAGGAGCCTGTATCGCTCACCTGGCTTTCAGTTGCCTTAATTAAGGAAACATTGTAAGCTATACAGTTGATCTTCAGTTTCTCAAACTCTTGCAGCTCGAACACCTCCAATATCTTGAACTTTTTTTGATCTGATCATCTTTTACTATATATTTCTTTGTTGGGCTTTTTTTTTGACAAAAAAGGTTCTTGCTAAGGACCACTTTCGACACCAGTTTTGAAGTCGAGACGTCATTTTGTAAATGGCAGTCAACAAACAATTTTCAGCATTGGTTTTGAAGTCGCAACATCAATATCTATTTGGAAATCATATTTCATTGAAATCGGACAATGTTGAATTTTCCCGGCTTTTATGGGGCCATTTTAAAAATGGCAATCAACTAACAATTTTTAACAACAGTTTTGAAGTTGCGACATCAAGACCTATTTGGAAACCAAATGTTATTGAAATCAGACAATGTTGAATTTTCCCGCCTTTTTGGCGGCCATTTTGAAAATGGCCGCCAATGAACAATTTTTAACATCAGTTTTGAAGTTGCGACATCAAGACCTACTTGGAAACCAAATGTCATTGAAATCGGACAATGTTGAATTTTCCCGCCTTTTTTGGCGGCCATTTTGAAAATGGCGGTCAATGAACAATTTTCAACATCGGTTTTGAAGTCGCAACATCAATATCTACTTGGAAACCAAATTTCATTGAAATCAGACAGTGTTGAATTTTCCCGCCTCTTTTGGTGGCCATTTTGAAAATGGCGGTCACTGGACAACCAAAATTCTTAATTTACTCGTCTGTCTCTTAATAATTAAGTGAAATCTGGTTAAATTAAGAGATTGACGAGTAAATTCAGTGACGATTTTTAAATCAAGAATGTCCAAGTTAAAATCAGATGTTCCAATTAAATTAAGAGTGGACGAGGAAATTAAGAGAGTGTCCCAGTTAAATTAAGAGAATGTCCCAGTTAATCAACCAATCAGAAACTAGAACAACATCTACCAATATTGGTTATATAGAGTAAATGGAAAAATAGATACATATTTTATTTATAATTTTTTTTTTTCATTTAACATCCGCGATCCGTGGTTTGTACATTTCAAAATATTTCATAAATACAAACATATATATATTGCAGCTTTCTGTAGACTTTTGTAAGAATGTTAAAAAAATAACTTTTCACCATACATTTGTTGTATTTTCTTTACTTTTATCAGTTAAGTATAAATCCTCGGTAATTTTGTGTATTGATTTAGTGTACTGTTATTTATAGAGGGCGCTAAAAATACACAGNTTTCCAGAGCTATTCACCCAGGATCAACTACGCGTTTACTACTCGTACAGGGGAGGTGGCAAGCTACACAAAAGAGCACTCGACGACACTAGAAAGGGCTACATTAAACGCTATGTGACAACGTTTTATCCAGAATGTAATTCCGACTCTAACTACAACGGTTTGGTGATAGAGAAGATAAATCATTTTCTACGTAGACCAGTTGTACAGCCGAAGAATTAGTGTATCAAATAGTATTGACAATTCAAATATTGAAATTCAAATGTGACACTAGTTTTTATGTGATATTTGTTAAAACATGTGAAATGATTTTTGTTATAATAACTTTGATATATTTAACAAAATAAAATACATTTATGACTATAATTTTATTTATTTTTATTTAATTTAAAAATTTGAATGTAGCAAACTGTTTGACAAGTATAGCATTCGATGATATAATACAGAGTTATGGTGTTAACGAGTATGATACTTTTTCGTAGATGTGTATGAGTGTTCCTGAAACTGATTCATATTTCACTAGAATCTGTCATGGCTTCTTTTTTTATGCTGTTTTCTTGGTAGTTCTTCGTTTGCAAATTTATATACAGTTAAATATCTTGATATGTTTTACTGCACTGGATGGTTATTTCACGTGGGTTATTTCTGAGATTAATCAGGACTTTCATTCATTTATTGTTGACATTATTAACTCTGACAATGGATATTTTTCCATGAAAAAACAACAACAGAAATGGTAAATACTACAAAAATAAACAATTTAAAAAAGATTTTAAGTAGAAAATACACTGAATGAAAACAGTCAAACAAATAAAAAATGTTGAACGTCATAAAATAAACAAGGAAGTTAAATATTGCTATCAGTTGCAAAAATCACAACTTGACAACCAAACTCGGAGGTCGTATTGCTTCTTTAATATCGTTGGTTAAATGTCCCCAGCACACGCCGATACCTAATTAATGTTACCTTTCACTGGCACACGCTGTTCACGTGTACAGGTAAACAAGATTAGGTGATCATCACAGGTACACGACAGATGATTAATTTATTACAATGTATATTCCAATTTCTGGGACTGATAGCCGACATATGTCGGATTTACGATGTCCGACATGTCTATTGTCCGACATCTATCAAAATAAGTCCTTACCCGTACTGTATGTTCTATTTTTAGCAATGGCGGCCATGTTTTTTGACCGGCCAACTAATCGAATATAACTTTGAGAAACCATACCCTGGTGATGATTCAGGCCAAGTTTGGTTACATTTGGCCCAGCGGTTTCAGAGGAGAAGATTTTTGAAATTGTTGATGGACGGACGACGGTCAGACGACAGACGCAAAGTGATGACAATAGCTAAAAATCATTTGAAGCCTGTATGTGTCTAAATGTAAATGGGCGATATTTTCGGGTTCTTGTGTCAGTTGGAATAAGAAATGTAGATGGAACTGCAATGATGTTGTGAATGATTTTATAGAACATTATAGTCGTGTTTGGAGTCTTCTTTCTTTAAGTGTTGGCCAGTTTAATAAATATTTCAACATGCTTGAGACATTGTTTGTAAATCAAAGGCATATCTTGCCGTTCGCCGCTGGAACATTTCAATAATGGAAGTTTGTTGAACTGTGTGGGGTCCCAGAGTGAACATGCATATTGCAGTTTAGGGCGGCCAATGGTCAGCTATGCCTGCAATTTTTATACATTTGTATTTTTATTTGCTGTTTTTAGATTGCGTTTTAGAAAACCAAGACTTTTTTTGCATCTTTATTCACATTCAAGTTCTGTAGTTTCAAAACTGAGCATTTTACTTTAGTGGCCCTGATTTCTCCTGGGATTACATTGAGTTGCTAATATCTGTATAATTAAATGTCTCTGGCTCTGCTATCACACAAATGTATCAAAATATAGGGGGTTCAGTTGGTCTGATTTAACGTGTAACCTATGGGAATTTCCATACAACAGAAATCCAACATTGCCAGCTACCAGTATTATATGGAGTCCAATGTAGGGTATCAATAGAAAGGGCCATCCTTGCTCTTTTAAATGACACCAGAATTATTGCTCTCGGATATTTGAGTCAAGAGTTATGACGTCACAAAGAAGGGTACCCTTTACTGATTTTGAAATTTGATGGTCAGATTTTTAGCTTAAATTTTACCAGCAAAGGCAAATTGCGATGCATTTCCGCGGAAAACTACAAATAGTAGCTTTATGATATTATTATATACTGAGAGAGGACTATTTAGGCTATTTAAATTTGTGTGATAATTTATGACCAGTGCAACTGTTATACTTGTAAAACAATGTTTGAAAAAAAGTCGCTCAATAACAGTGTCGAAAAAAAGCAAATTTCAGGACCAAGGGTATCACAGCTACCCAGATACTAAAACTCGGAATAAAAAAGTACTAGTTTGAAAGACACTGTCCCATATAACACAGATATAAATAAATAGGTGATTTGCCAATTACCGACTTTGGTTCCGTTCTTTAAAATTTTTACTCAATCAACGTCACGTGACACCGGACAGGTTGTCACATTTACCGAAGAAACCCTTATAAATCAGCATTCTGGCTCATGAGATCTATTGGGATATAAAATAAAACAAACAGGCACATAAAAGGATATATTATTTTGATAAATCTCACCAAAGATGAAGCTTGGAATCCGTGCAGGTCAAGAGAAAATAATTTTTACATTTTGGTTAGTTTACGTTGGAAACTACCTGTGTTTGTCCGGTCTAGAGTTGCTTCCCTTTGCCCAAGTTTGTAAATGGCGAGGTCAAATTCGGGAATTCCGCTTGAATTGGCAAATGGTCTATTGGACCTTGGTGCTACAGTTTTACTCTGTGGTGCCGAGCTTTCGGGGTACTTTTTGAAATTTCCCCCAAAATCATCAAAGTTTTCATGCAAAATTCAGCACTTTACAGAACAGAGACTCCTGGCCTAACGATAATTCCATTCAGGAAAATAAATCTATCTCTTAATAGGCAATATGATTGTTAACAAAGTGACAAAAAGTCGGAAAGTTCTGAAGACAAAGTGCAGAATAATGGCAGCTGAAAGTTCGGCACCACATTTTCCAACTAAAAATTTGACAGAATTTTTCACACCGGGGAATTTCCCCCTCAGATTAAACGTGTCCTGTTGCCGCATAACTAAACATACAGCCTTAATATTACATAAGCCTAAGAGATAATGTATATGCAAGATATTTTATGCAGAATTTCTTTTTTTTTCTTTTTTTTTTATAAGTCCGAAAGGTCACAGAACATGTATATGAAAGAAGTCGCCATAGACTTATAATGGGAAATGTCACAAATGACCTTGAGGGCCCCAGTCACGTGGTATTTTTGGTTATTTGGCTTTGGGCGCCCTGTTCATATATAGTGTAAACAGATAATACGTCAAACACGCGCATGGAATTTCACTGGTTCAGGATATAGGTCGTCGAAATCAGGGGTCGGCCTGTCAAAAAATAAGGCAAATTTTCCGTTTCTGAGAGTCTCGCCCTGCTAGACTAAACATTGTAGGTGAGTTTTCTTGGCTTTTTTGTACGTTGGGCACTCCAGTGATAAGATTCACACCAAAAAATTAATCCTAGGTATTTTCTTTAAAAATCGCCTGAAGTTCTGAACCCCCTATATAGCTACAAAATATAACAAAATGATGTCTTGTTTTGCAAGGCAGAAATAATTGCTCCATGAAAATTTTGAATATGGTGCTCTCATAGTGGAAAACTGGAATGAAAAGAGATAAGTGGCAGGTATGGTTTACGTACATAAGAATTATAAATGTCACTTCATCAACACTATTCAAGCATGGCATGCGATGTGCAATTCTCCTGTATTTTATGCAAAAAGTTTGACTAGCAGTGGTATTCTAAATCAACAACTGTCTTAAATGGGTATCTTTTGTTCTCAGCGTGAAAAAAAACCTACCTAAAAAATGAACATCTTTGCTTCTGAGACTGGGAAAGATCCGGTACCGGCATGCAGACGACGTAGTTCCGGTTAAACAATTTTCTCCAATGTTGTGTTCAAATTTTATCAGTTCTTATGACAGGTACATCGAAAAAATATGGCCAAAAGGAATTTAGATGTAAGTAAAATTTTTCAAATGCCATTTAGAAAAGAATACTGACAAACTAGTAATTAATACGAAACTGAACAATAACCGGAAGTGCAATTTCAAGATGGATAACTCCGGTACTCAGACAGGTGCCCCAACTTAATTTTCAATTTGCAATAATTTCAGTCCTATTTTTTTATATTCAACTCTATATCGCACTTTAGAATATAAGGCAAGTTTTGGAGTCAGTATGAATGCTCCTTCAATATTTCTTGACTGTCCCCTTTACTTTTGCAAACACTAACTCAATAACTAAGAACTTTTGTTTCCACCAACAGACCAAAGAACACAGACTTGGTAATAATCACAAATTATGAAGGCGTGCTCTGAAAGGGAATAAACAACAACCTCATTGTACATAGTTTTAATTGTATGATACAACGATTTTATCTGTAAATAGTATTTGAGGACTATATATAGCTGTGTCTCCCGGCAAACGCCTAGTTTACATTCGAGTCCCAAATTCGGTTCCTTACCAGGAAGAAGAAGAAGAAGAAGTACTGTTCATTCAAATCAAGTTATCGTGTATACCTTGTTCCCATTGTATCGCAGGTTCCACTGTATCGCGGTACACGTTATTCTACTCTATGACGTAATCATAGCGTCATCTATCGGCCGGTATTTTTTAGAAAATTAAACAGTAGTGCCATGTAGTATTCCGGGCACTTTATATTTAACAGTTCTCTCAAATGTAATTGTAAGAAAAACATTTTTAATAATTAGCCACCGTTTGATAATGGTGGGTAATTCATGGCGACCCCTTCTTCCGAAAAAAATATCGTAAAAGTTATTTCTTTGATCTTAAGAACAGCATGTTGCAGGTATGTTGTCTGATGTTTGTAGGCCACAAATGTCAACACGGTTACTTGATTCTACAAATATTGAAAGTAATATAGTCAACAATCGGGGTACCTTAAATTAAGACCTAAAATGGAAATATTTCGTTTTTATACCTTTTCGTTGATAATTA
>MJUU01016373.1:13197-28056 GCA_002080025.1 Modiolus philippinarum | reverse complement strand
TTATTATTATTCTTCCATCTTTCTTTCTTCTCGTCGCAATGAACTTGTCCGAAGCAGATCTCATAAACCATTAGACCTAGAAGTTTCAAACTTGGCATACTATTGACCCCATGTATCTAGATGTGCAATCATCAAAAATTTTTCAAAAGGGGGTCCATTAAGGGTACTTTAGGGGGCGTCAAAAAGGGGTGGGGTCGTCCTATAGTAACTCTATGGGAAAATGAAATTTTGAATGTTTTCACTGTATCTCAAAAACTATTATACCTAGCTCTGTCAAAATTCATTGGAAGGTTGTGTGTGATGTAAGAGAAAGATTTACAGTATTGGGCATTTCAAAAAATCATGGTTGCCATGGAAACCATACCAAAAAATTGAAATTTTGAGAAAATCGTATTTACTGTTGATAATTGTATTTTTATTACAGCTATATGTATTACTTAGATAATAAGGGGAACCCATGCTCAAATTTTTTTTGAAACAGGGTATCAAATGGGTTTTAATGAATACTCGAGCATTTGGTTGCCATGGAAACCAAGCCAGAAAGCTATAATTTTGAGAAAGCCATGTTTTTTTATCTATGTTATGTTTTGATTTCATCAATATGTATAAAGTAAATTATAAGGGGAACTCCTGCACAATTGTATTTTTCTTACAGCTATATGTATTACTTAGATAATAAGGGGAACCCCTGCCCAATTTTTTTTTGAAACAGGGTATCAAATGGGTTTTATGGATAATCGAGCATTTGGTTGCCATGGAAACCAAGCCAGAGGGCTATAATTTTGAGAAAAACGTATTTTTTGCTGTGTGTTTTGTTTTGATTTCAACTATATGTATAAAGTAAATTAAAGGGTGAACCCCTGCTCAAATTTTTTTTGAAAGGGGGTTTTATAATGACGAGGAATCTGATATGGGAGTTGGTTTGGGAGACTTTTGTGTTTCGCTTGCGAACACAGTTATTACTTGTTATTCTTCTCACTTCTTCGCCACTGAAATTGTCAGGAAGTTTTCTCGGAGAATATTGGTCCGATCTTAATGAAACTTCATACGATGACGGATACCCATCCCACTGGGTGCACTTGGGTGTTGAAATTTTCAAAGTGGCTGCCGTTGCCATGGAAACGAAAAAAAGGCGATAAAATTTAAAGTGCTCCGAATTGAACGAAACTTCACAGGAAGGATGTATACAAATGGTAGAACACATTTTTGGGCCAAAAAATTTCAAAATTGCCGCCGTTGCCATGGATATGGAAAAAAGGCGGGAAAATTGAAAGTGCTCCAAATTGAACGAAACTTCACAGGAAGGATATATACAAATGGTAGAACACATTTTTGGGCCAAAAAAAATCAAAATGGCCGCCGTTGCCATGGAAATGGAAAAAAGGCGCGAAAATTAAAAGTGCTCCAAATTGAATGAAACTTCACAGGAAGGATGTATACAAATAGTAGAACACATTTTTGGGCCCAAAAAATTCAAAGTGGCTGCCGTTGCCATGGAAACAGAAAAAAGGCGGGAAAATTGAAAGTGCTCCAAATTGAACGAAACTTAACAGGAAGGATGTATACAATTAGTAGAACACATTTTTGGGCCAAAAAAATTTAAAATGGCTGCTGCTGCCATGGTAACGGAAAAAAGGCGGGAAAATTAGAAATGCTCCAAATTGGATGAAATTTCACAGATGGGTTGTCAAGATTGTGCTGAACTCAAATAAAAAGCCATCTCCTGTGTCCATGGGAGGTTTGGGAGACTTTTATGTTTGTATCCAAACATAGGAACACTAGTTATTAAGTCTCCCAAACGAAGTTTGGGAGACTTATTGTTTTTGTTGCGTTTCTTATTATTATTATTATTATTCCATCTTTCTTTCTTCTCGTCGCAATGAACTTGTCCGAAGCAGATCTCATAAAGCATTAGACCTAGAAGTTTCAAACTTGGCATACCATTGACCCCATGTATCTAGATGTGCAATCATCAAAAATTTTTCAAAAGGGGGTCCATTAAGGGTACTTTGGGGGCGTAAAAAAGGGGGTGGGGTCGTCCTATAGTAACTCTATGGGAAAATGAAATTTTGAATGTTTTCACTGTATCTCAAAAACTATTATACCTAGCTCTGTCAAAATTCATTGGAAGGTTGTGTGTGATGTAAGAGAAAGATTTATAGTATTGGGCATTTCAAAAAAATTATGGTTGCCATGGAAACCATACCAAAAAATTGAAATTTTGAGAAAATCGTATTTACTGTTGATAATTGTATTTTTATTACAGCTATATGTATTACTTAGATAATAAGGGGAACCCCTGCTCAAATTTTTTTTGAAACAGGGTATCAAATGGGTTTTAATGAATACTCGAGCATTTGGTTGCCATGGAAACCAAGCCAGAAAGCTATAATTTTGAGAAAAACATGTTTTTTGATCTATGTTATGTTTTGATTTCATCTATATGTATAAAGTAAATTATAAGGGGAACTCCTGCACAATTGTATTTCTATTACAGCTATATGTATTTCTTAGATAGTAAGGGGAACCCCTGCCCAAATTTTTTTTTTGAAACAGGGTATCAAATGGGTTTTATGGATAATCGAGCATTTGGTTGCCATGGAAACCAAGCCAGAGGGCTATAATTTTGAGAAAAACGTATTTTTTGCTGTGTGTTTTGTTTTGATTTCAACTATATGTATAAAGTAAATTAAAGGGTGAACCCCTGCTCAAATTTTTTTTGAAAGGGGGTTTTATAATGACGAGGAATCTGATATGGGAGTTGGTTTGGGAGACTTTTGTGTTTCGCTTGCGAACACAGTTATAACTTGTTATTCTTCTCACTTCTTCGCCACTGAAATTGTCCGGAAGTTTTCTCGGAGAATATTGGTCCGATCTTAATGAAACTTCATAGGATGATGGATACCCATCCCACTGGGTGCACTTGGGTGTTGAAATTTTCAAAATGGCTGCCGTTGCCATGGAAACGAAAAAAAGGCGGGAAAATTTAAAGTGCTCCGAATTGAACGAAACTTCACAGGAAGGATGTATACAAATGGTAGAACACATTTTTGGGCCAAAAAAATTTCAAAATTGCCGCCGTTGCCATGGAAATGGAAAAAAGGCGGGAAAATTGAAAGTGCTCCAAATTGAACGAAACTTCACAGGAAGGATATATACAAATGGCAGAACACATTTTTGGGCCAAAAAAATTCAAAATGGCCGCCGTTGCCATGGAAATCGAAAAAAGGTGGGAAAATTGAATGTGCTCCAAATTGAATGAAACTTCACAGGAAGGATGTATACAAATAGTAGAACACATTTTTAGGCCAAACAAATTCAAAATGGCTGCCGTTGCCATGGAAATTGAAAAAAGGCGGGAAAATCAAAAGTATTCTGAATTGGATGAAATTTCACAGATGCGTTGTCTAGGTTGTGCGGAACTCAAATAAAAAGCCACCTCCTGTGTCCATGGGAGGTTTTGGAGACTTTTATGCTTGTATCCAAACATAGGAACCCTAGTTATTATTACTTTACTTCCAATAAATTTTGTCCAGAGCGTTTCTCAGAGTTGCATGAACCGAACCACTTGATACTTGGCACACAGTTGGATCACCATATGAAGTTGTGCAACACGCTTCAAAAATTTTCAAATGGCCGCCATTTCCAAGATGGCCGCCATTTTACGTTAAAAAACCGAGGATTCAATATCTCTGGAACTAATTTCTTCATATTTTGCAAAGATGTTCAATAAAATGAGACGAAGGAATTTATGCATTTTTTTTTTCAAAATGGCCGCCATTTCCCAGATGGCCGCCAAAAATGCGTCAAAATTTCAACTTTGTCCGATTTCAACGGAAATTGATTTCTAGGTCGATTTTGACGCTGCGAACAAGATGGAATCATCGAATTCGCTGCCAGGGGCGACATCAGCTATTGCTTGCAATTGCAAATCTAGTTCTTCTTTCTTTTTTTATTCTCGTCCGGATGAAGTTGTCCGAAGCGGATCTCAGAGACCATCAGACCTAGAACTTTGAAACTTTGTAGGAAGTTAGCCCCATATATCTAGTTGTGTAAGAAACAAAACTTTTTCCAAGGGGGGTGTATTAAGGGTACATATAGGGGGTTCAAAAAGGGGTGGGATCGCCTATGTTAACCCTATGGGAAAATGAAATTTTGGATATTTTTCAACATATTTCTCACTGTATCTCAGAAACTTTTAATTCTAGCTCCACGAAACTTCATAGGACAGGTGTTTTTAATGTAAGAAAGGGTTCTACAGCAATGGAAATTTCAAAATAAATTCAGTTGTCATGGAAACCAAACCAAATATGGAAATTTTGAGAAAAAAAGTAGTATATGCTAATGATTATATTTTGATTACAGCAATTACATATTATATATGTTATAAGGGGAACAGTTGTCAAATTTTTTTGAAGGGAGGTCTGAAATTGAGTGTAATGGACGAAAAAGCATTTTGTTGCCATGGAAACAAAACCAGAATCTTATTTTTGGGGGGAAAAATCTGGTTTCCTGATAAAAAAGAAGGAATTTTGAGAAATATATATTACATAGCTTATAAGGGGAACCCCTGCCCAATTTTTGTCTCGCCCGCGACGAAAGGCGCCAAAGTATGGCGGTGGCGGCGGCGTCCGGCGGCGGCGGCGGCGTAAACTTTCATGTTAAGTTTTTGTGATGAGGTCATTTTCTCAGTAACTACAAGTGGTAGGTCAATGATATTTGGGGTATAGGTTGGTCTTGAGTAGTACATGGAAGTCTGCTATATGGCTTTTGTCTGTGACCTCAATTTCACGGTCCAGTGAACATGATAAGTTTTTGTGCTTAGTTAAGTTTCTCAGTAACTTTTAGTGGTAGGTCAATGATATATAGTATGTAAGTTGGTCTTAGGTAGTACATGACAGTCTGCTATATGGCTTTTGTCTGTGACCTCAATTTTACAGGTCCAGTGAACATGTTAAGTTTTTGTGCTAAGTTTAGTTTCTCAGTAACTATTAGTGTTAGGTCAATGATATTGAGTGTGTAGGTTGGTCTTAGGTAGAACATGGCAGTCTGTTATAGGGCTTTTCTCCTTGACCTCAATTTCTCGGTCCAGTGAGCATGTTAAGTTTTTTTTAGTAGGTCATTTTCTCAGTAACTATAAATGGTAGGTCAATGATATTTGGTATATAGGTTGGTCCTAGGTAGTACATGACAGTCTGCTATATGGCTTTTGTCTGTGACCTCAATTTCACGGTCCAGTGATCATGTTTCCTAGTATCTATTAATGAATAAAGGTCAATAATATTTGGTATGTGGGTTGTCTAAGATGGAACATGACAGCCTGCTATTTGGCTTTAGCCCCTGACCTTATTTTCACGGTCTAGTGAACATGTTTGGTTTTTCAGTATCTATCGGTGATAGTTCACTGATATTTGGCATTTAGGTTTTGGGTGATTCATGACAGTGTGCAAAATTTCTTTTGTCAGTTACCCTAATTTCACTTTTTAGCGAACATGTTAAGTTTTCCGATTTAGTCAGTTTGAGTTTTCACATCAATTTTGCGACCAAGTAGGGACGGGCGAGACATCAATTTGGGTCCACACTTGTTTTGGAAGGAGGTCTGAAATTGGGTGAAATGGACATAAGAGCATTTTGTTACCATGGAAACAAAACCAGAATCTTATTTTTTGGGGGAAAAATCTGGTTTCCTGATAAAAAAGAAGGAATTTTGAGAAATATATATTACATAGCTTATATATATAAATATAAATATATATTATATAGCTTTCTGAGCAGCAATATACCTGCCTCTCCAGCCTATGGAGTGTACATTTCACAGTTGATTCGTTACTGTCGGGCATGCAGTTTATACAGTGACTTTTTAGTTAGAGCAAATACACTGTCCCAAAAGCTGCTTAGTCAGGGATTTGTTCAGCTTTGTTACTTTCATCCCTTCAGAAATTCTATGGCCGTCACCATGACATCATTGACAGATATGACGTGTCTGTGTCCCAAATGAAAACGAACATTTTCAGCTAAATTTCACGTCTTCACGGATTTGACATAACCGGATTTGACTCAACCCCGGATTGACTCACTGATAGTGTGACGGGTGCCGCTAGCGGAGCAGGACATGCTTACCCTTCCGGAGCACCTGATGTCACTCTCGGTTTTAATGGGAGTTCACACTATTAATGGTTTTAGTTTTTTGTGTTGTCTTGTATATCATACTGTAAGATTTTAGTTTTGTCTTCGTTATTATGTTCGTGCTACTGATTTGTCCTGGTTAATGTTTCAATACTTAAGAGACTTACAACAGCTTTTCAAATTTTTACCTTAGTACTGTTTGAGGGTTAGAGAAGTAACACGTACCACGGATTTTTATTGGTTTTGTCTAAGGGTTAGAAAATGGCAATTCCGATCAGCCTAAAATCAGTACTTTCAAAACAGTATATACCTCACTGATAGTGTGACGGGTGTCGCTAGTGGAGCAGGACATGCTTACCCTTCCGGAGCACCTGATGTCACTCCCGGTTTTCATGGGAGTTCACACTATGAGTGCCTTAGTTCTTAATGTTATCTTTTTATTTCCGTGCATTGTAGCTGTCTCACGTCCTTGTTTTGTCTTTGTTTTTTTCTGTTACCGTTTCTGCCATGTCTTTGGACTTCGATTTTTGTAGTCATCGCTTCCCTTGTTCCTTCGGTATTCTACTGCCGTTGTTTTATAAGGGGAACCCCTGCCCAATTGTTTTGGAAGGAGGTCTGAAATTGGGTGTAATGGACATAAGAGCATTTGGTTACCATGGAAACAAAACCAGAATCTTATTTTTTTTTTTGGAAAAACCTGGTTTTCTGATAAAAAGGAAGGAATAACTAAATACCGAAGTTACTGTGAATTTAAATTCTGCATATGCGCATTTCGACAACTTATGTCTTTTCAGTGCAGATAAAATCTAAACATTTGGAAGACCATTAAGTCAAATATGTGTAAAAACTGATAGAGAACAAATAACCAATATGATCTAAATGTAAAGCCAAATTCAGCTAAGGACAGAGCTTTGCATGAGGGAGATACTCCTTAGTTTTCAACAAGATTTACAAAATTTAGATATTGTAAGGTTCCAAATAAAATCGGTTTTCGGGTCAGCACCGAAGTACTGACTACTGGGCTGGTGAATACCCTCGGGGACTAACAGTCCACCAGCAGTGGCATCGACCCAGTGGTAAGAAATAACTAAATAATTTTGAGAAATATGTATTACATAGCTTATAAGGGGAACCCCTGCCCAATTTTTTTTTTTGGGGGGGGGGGGTAAGGAGGTCTGAAATTGGGTTTAATGGACAAAAGAGCATTTGGTTGCCATGGAAACAAAACCAGAATCTTATGTTTTTGGAAAAATCTGGTTTTCTGATAAAAAAGAAGGAATTTTGAGAAATATATATTACATAGCTTATAAGGGGAACTCCTGCCTAATTTATTTTTGGAAGGAGGTCTGAAATTGGATATAATGGACATAGGAGTATTTGGTTGCAATGGAAACAACACCAGACACTTCTTTTTGGTGGAAAATCAGGTTTTTGATAAAAAAGAAGGAATTTTGAGATATATGTATTACATAGGTAATAAGGGGAACCCCTACCAAATTTTTGGGGGAAAGGGTCTGAAATTGGTTGTAATGATTAAAAAAAAGCATTTGGTTGCCATGGAAACAAAACCAGAACTTTATTTTTTTTTTTAATTGGGGTTTCTGTTATAAAAATGAAATTTTGAGAAATATGTATAACATAGGTTATAAGGGGAACCCCTGCCCAAATCTTTTATGGAAGGGGGTTTTAAATTGATTGCAATGGATGGGGAAATTCAATATAACTATGGTTACCATTGAAACTATACTAAAAACGTAAAATTTTGAGAAAATCGTGATTACTGTTGATAATTACTAATTGTTGTGTTTTTATTACAGCTATTTGTATTACTTAGTTATTTAAGGAGAACCCCTGCCCAAATTTCATTTTGAAACAAGGTAAGAAATTGGATGTAAAGGATAAGTGTGCATTGAGTTGCCATGGAAACCAAGCCAGAAACCTATAATTTTGAGAAACACATATTTTCTTCTGCATGTAATAATTTGATTTCAGCAATATGTAAAAACTAATTTATAAGGAGAACCCCTGCCCAAATTTTTTCCAGAGGGAGTCTCGTAATAGCTTGAAATCCGATATTGGAGTTCGTTTGGGAGACTTTTGTGTTTCGCTTGCGAACACAGTTATCACTTGTTTAATTTTTTNTTTTTTTTTTTTTTTTTTTTTTTTTTTTTTTTATTTAGTCCAATTTAGTGGTTCACCATGTTATCTACCGATTTTTTTTAATGCAGAATGATGTTGCATCAATTACAAATGTTTCTTACAAAGTTAAGGTACGTAAAAGTGTGTGGACTTTGTTCCTGTATTAGACAAGAACGTTTCAAGTTATGCATGTATTCTTTAATTTGTTTGGAAGCTTTTTAAAGTTATAATCAAACATCAATAAAAATTCACAATTTCGATGATAATATTGGTTTTCGAATTCGATATTATCAGTCATAGAGGCTGACATCACCGAGCTCCGAACCATTAATATTACTTAAGAATTGTGAATTACACTTCGTTTAAATAGAGTTTGTCTCTCCGTATCCCTTCATTGTCTATTGTGTTTGTCACTGAGGAAGGCGTTTTATTACAAAAATGTTAATAATTAAAATGAATACATGTGCTAGACGTTGAATTTTTTCTAATCGACAGCTCAGGGTTTTTTTTTTGTTTTTTGTTTTGTTTTTTGTTTTTGTTCTTTGATTTTTTGTTGTTGTTGTTGTTTTGTTTTTCGTTGTTTTTTTTTTCTTTTTGTTTGTTATGTTTGTTGGTGTTTTTTATTTATTTTTGTTATTTGTTTTGTTTTTGTTTTGTTTTGTTTTTTATGACCAATTTTCGGACGGAAATAATTTGTACAGGTACTGGCCCCCTGCCAGGAAATAATGTACTTGTAAAAACAACGGCCAAAGTTGAATCAAATAATTTGAACAACCAACATTTTCCAGAAATATTCATAAAATCAGACAGCAAAGGTAATTATATAAAACCAATAGTTCCTGGAAGATTCAGACACTTTGTACATATATACGCAAAAAAGCTCAGCAACTATAAAGCACGATATTGTAGACAAAGCTATTGATGGGATAAAATTATTTGAAAATCCTGTGGTATTTCTGTGGTTTGGTACATGTGAGTTAACATATAAGGAAGGCAATTACACAAACTAAACTTGAGGTACTGTGGCCTGGAGGGCCACAAAATGATACCCCCACTCCCCAATGGAATAGGTCCCCAATATAATATGCCGCAAAAAATTAGTCATAGTTGCTCAATTCCATCTTGTGCTAAAAATTTTGAGAAAATTTGCATAAAAGTTAATTCTTTAGTCTAGGAAGAGTAGTGGCCATAAAATGGGTAATTAGGAAGTCCATGTCTTAGGTGTGGGAAAACCTTAAAAAAAATTGCTACTTCACTTTGATTGAGGACAATATTAAAAAGTTTCATTCAGATAAAAAAAAATATAATTTTGTGTGAAAATTAATTGACATCCCTGCACAAAAATGTTAGAAAAAGATGCCTAAAATTAAGTTAAGATGGTTAACAGGATATAGATGTCCAGCAAACACTACTTACAGTCCTTCCAAATGTAGATAAAAATTTTTCAAGTGGCAGTGATTAGTAACTGAGAAAACTGTTATTGAAATATTTCTACAATTGCAATTGGTTAATAAACTAATTCCGTAAACAGGAAGTAGATGTCCAGCAAACCTGAAAGTGATACTTGCGGTATGGGACATTGTTTAAAACTTGTATACAAAATTTCAAGTGGCAATGATTAGTAGTTTCTGAGAAAACTGTTACGAAAAGACTCTCAATTGACAAAAGATCTCGTAAATTAACTAAGTCGGTAAACAGGAAGTAAATGTCCCGCAAATCTGAAATCTCTACTTGCGATATGGGACATGGTTATAATTTGCATACAATCTTTGAAGTGGCAGTGATTAGTAGTTTCTGAGAAAACTGTTACGAAAAGTCTCTACAATTGACAAAAGATCTGTAGTTTCTGGAAAAACTTTTACGAAAAGTCTCTACAATTGACAAAAGATCTCGTAAATTAACTAAACGGTTACGAAAAGTCTCTACAATTGACAAGAGATATCGTAAATTAACTAGGTCGGTAAACAGGAAGTAGATGTCCGGCAAATCTGAAATTGCTACTTGCAGTATGGGACATGATTATAAACTTGCATACAAAATTTCAAGTGGCAGTGATTAGTAGTTTCTGAGAAAACTGTTACGAAAAGTATCTACAACTGACAAAAGATCTCGTAAGTCGGTAAAAAGGAAGTAGATGTCCGGCAAATATGAAATCGCTACTTGCGGTATGGGACATGATTATAAACATGCATACAAAATTTTAAGTGGCAGTGATAAGTAGTTTCTGAGAAAACTGTTACGAAAAGTCTCTACAATTGACAAAAGATCTCGTAAGTCGGTAAACAGGAAGTAGATGTCCGGCAAATTTGAAATCACTACTTGCGGTATGTGACATGGTTATAAACTTGCATACAAAATTTCAAGTGGCAGTGATTAGTAGTTTCTGAGAAAACTGTTACGAAAAGTCTCTACAATTGACAAAAGATCTCGTAAATTAACTGAGTCGGAAAACAGGAAGTAGATGTCCGGCAAAACTGAAATCGCTACTTGCAGTATGGGACATGATTATTTACTTGCATACAAAATTTCAAACGGCAGTGATTAGTAGTTTCTGAGAAAACTGTTACGAAAAGTCTCTCCTATTGGCAAAAGGTCTCGTAAATAACTTAGTCGATAAACAGGAAGTAGATGTCCGGCAAAACTGAAATCGCTACTTGCGGTATGGGACATGGTTATAAACTTGCATACAAAATTTCAAGTGGCAGTGATTGGTAGTTACTGAGAAAATTGTTCCGTAAAATTTGTTACTATCACAGACAGACAGACAGACGGACAGATGGACAGATGAACAGAGTGATTCCTATATACCCCCTTGAACTTCGTTCGTGGGGGGTATCAAAACATCCATATCAATGTGTTGAAGAAAACCTTACTGAATACTGCATTATTATCAACAAAATCCACACAAATCTGCCAACATCAAAAATAATTGTCCTTGAATGTCCTTACTACTCGACGTACTATTGGAACAAAAGACATGGCTTCCCATACAATACTGAAACAACAAAATCACATACAGAACAAGATATTCAGCTACGTTCAGTCGTACAATACTACAACCAGCAAATTAGATTTATTAATAGAGAGCTTGAACCTCCACAAATCAGTAAACATCAAATCATCATCTCTAAAAAGAAAAGAAGCACACCAACTACAAATGAACCTAACATAAGCTATTATACGATGGTGTATACCAAAAAAGACCAATAGCTAGACTGTGGATGCACTGAATAGTACAATTTGCTGCAACTCTGTAAATAAGGGAGTTTTTTTTATTATTATCTATTTATTTTTTTTTTGTTGTTGTTTTTTTATGACCAATTTTCGGACGGAAATAATTTATACAGGTACTGGCCCCCTGCTAGGAAATAATGTACTTGTAAAAACAACGGCCAAAAAGAAGAGACACTACAAAAATTAGGACAAAAAGAAAGGGAACTTGGTGTTAAACTGATAGAACAGGCTAATCGTTGTCTTCCCTTTTGCACAGTTGATGTTTTGTTGGGGAGAAAATTCTGGAAGAGTGTGTTATAATCAATGTAATAACACCGGAATTTAATTGTATATTACACATATTTTTGTATTTTACCGTTTTCCCATCCTTAGTGCCGTCTGCGCTTCGGCCGCCATCATTTTATTTTTGCAAGATTTTTTTGGATAAATTTTTGTACTATTTTATTTATAATACTTAAAGACCTTGCTCTTGTACATCAATTATGTAGATGCAATACTTACAGCTAGCTGTGAATAAGGGAGCCATCTGTTCACAATGTGCTCACATCCGTTAAATAGATTTCTACAGTTGGCCCCCTTTCTCCCGTCCTGGACTGTTTCAACACTCTACATCATTGATGTCAGTTATAAAAGTTAAAAAGGAAATAAGTGAGCTTTTGTCCAATGAATCAAATAATTTGAACAACCAACATTTTTCAGAAATATTCATAATATCAGACAGCAAAGGTAATTATATAAAACCAATAGTTCCTGGAAGATTCAGACACTTTCTACATATATACACAAAAAAGCTCAGCAACTATAAAGCACGATATTGTAGACAAAGCTATTGATGGGATAAAATTATTTGAAAATCCTGTGGTATTTCTGTGGTTTGGTACATGTGAGTTAACATATAAGGAAGGCAATTACACAAAACTAAAAAAAAACATTCATATCAATGTGTTGAAGAAAACCTTACTGAATACCGCATTATTATCATCAAAATCCACACAAATGTGCCAACATCAAAAATAATTGTCCTTGAATGTCCTTACTACTCGATGTACAATTGGAACAAAAGGCAAGGCGACCCATACAATACTGAAACAACAAAATCACATACAGAACAAGATATTCAGCTACGTTCAGTCGTACAATACTACAACCAGCAAATCAGATTAATTAATAGAGAACTTGAACCCCCACAAATCAGTAAAGATCCAAATCATCAGCTCTAAAAAGAAAAGAAGTAAACAACTAAAAATAAACCGAACTTTAACCTATTATACGATGGTGTACACCCAAAAAGACCCAAAAGTTAGACTGTGGATGCACTTTAACCTAATATACGATGGTGTACACCCTAAAAGACCAATAGCTAGACTGTGGACGCACCGAATAGTACAATTTGCTGCAACTCTGTATTTTTTTATTATTTTTATTTATTTTTTATTTTTTTTTAAATTTTTTTCATGACAAATTTTCGGACGGAAAAAATTTGTACAGGTACTGGCCCTCTGCTAGGAAATAATGTACTTGTAAAAACAACGGCCAAAGTCAAGACACACTACAAAAATTAGGACAAAAAGAAATGGAACTCGGTGTTAAACTGATAGAACATGCTAATCGTTGTCTTCCCTTTTGCACAGTTGATGTTTTGTTGGGGAGGAAATTCTGGTAGAGTGTGTTATAATCAATGTAATAACACCGGAATTTAGTTGTATATTACACATTTTTTTGTATTTTACCGTTTTCTCATCCTTAGTGCCGTCTGCCCTTCGGCCACCATCATTTTATTTTTGCAAGATTTTTTGGATAAATTTTTGTACTATCTTATTTATAATACTTAAGGACCTTGCTCTTGTACATCAATTATGCAGATGAAATACTTACAGCTAGCTATGAATAAGGGAGCCACCTGTTCACAATCCCCTCACATCTGTTAAATATATTTCTACAGTCGACCCCCCCCCCCCCCCCCCCCCCCCNCCCCCTCCTCCCGTCCTGGACTGTTTCAACACTCTACAACATTGATGTCAGTATAAAAGTTAGAAATAATATAAGTAAACTTTTTCCGAATGAATCAAATAATTTGAACAACCAACATTTTCCAGAAATATTCATAATATCAGACAGCAAAGGTAATTATATAAAACCAATAGTTCCTGGAAGATTCAGACACTTTCTACATATATATACACAAAAAAGCTCAGCAACTATAAAGCACGATATTGTAGACAAAGCTATTGATGGGATAAAATTATTTGAAAATCCTGTGGTATTTCTGTGGTTTGGTACATGTGAGTTAACATATAAGGAAGGCAATTACACAAAACTAAAAAAAAACATCCATATCAATGTTTTGAAGAAAACCTTACCGAATACCGCATTATTATCATCAAAATCCACACAAATGTGCCAACATCAAAAATAATTGTCCTTGAATGTCCTTACTACTCGATGTACTATTGGAACAAAAGGCGGCAAGGCTTCCCATACAATACTGAAACAACAAAATCACATAGAGAACAAGATATTCAGCTACGTTCAGTCATACAATACTACAACCAGCAAATTAGATTAATTAATAGAGAACTTGAACCTCCACAAATCAGTAAAGATCCAAATCATCAGCTCTAAAAAGAAAAGAAGGAAAAAAAACTAAAAATAAACCTAACTTTAACCTATTATACGATGGTGTTTACCCAAAAAGACCAATAGCTAGACTGTGGATGCACTTTAACCTAATATACGATGGTGTACACTCTAAAAGACCAATACCTATACTGTGGACGCACCGAATAGTACAATTTGATGCAACTCTGTATTTTTTTTTATCTTTATTTATTTTTTATTTTTTTTAAATTTTTTTCATGACAAATTTTCGGACGGAAAGAATTTGTACAGGTACTGGCCGTCTGCTAGGAAATAATGTACTTGTAAAAACAACGGCCAAAGTCAAGACACACTACAAAAATTAGGACAAAAAGAAAGGGAACTCGGTGTTAAACTGATAGAACATGCTAATCGTTGTCTTCCCTTTTGCACAGTTGATGTTTTGTTGGGGAGGAAATTCTGGTAGAGTGTGTTATAATAAATGTAATAACACCGGAATTTAGTTGTGTATTACACATTTTTTTGTATTTTACCGTTTTCTCATCCTTAGTGCCGTCAGCCCTTCGGCCGCCATCATTTTATTTTTGCAAGATTTTTTGGATAAATTTTTGTACTATCTTATTTATATTACTTAAGGACCTTTCTCTTGTACACCAATTATGTAGATGCAATACTTACAGCTAGCTGTGAATAAGGGAGCCACCTGTTCACAATCCCCTCACATCTGTTAAATATATTTCTACAGTCGACCCCCCCCCCCCC
>MJUU01016372.1:85532-102942 GCA_002080025.1 Modiolus philippinarum | reverse complement strand
TTTGTCTCGTGTGCATTTACTCCATATCCTTTTATTCACCATTCTAAAATGATTAGGTGCTGTCAATTTTAATAGCAAGAGATAATATTGGAATGCTCCGTATGTTTACTTAACTATAGGGAAACGGGAGAGATAAGGGGAGGTTGGGTACCCATAAATTGGTTGAACCCTACCGCTGGCTTTTGCTAGTGCCGGTACCAAGTCCGGCTGTCCCGAGTTCCTATCGTTGTTTACGTGGGTCTTTTGTCTTATTTGTGTTTTTTCTGTGTAGTTCCCTAGCATATTGTGGCATGTAATTATAATTTTCAGCCATTATAGGTGTTTCCTGTTGTCCCTTTAACTTCATTTCTAAAATAAATTATTGTCCATTTAAATTCGATGCAGCTCTTTGCAGAATGTCAAGAATTTTAAATTTTTCTTGAAATTTTTTTCGTGTTTTTTATATAAAAATATGACCTTAACTTATCTTTGCCCCAGTTTCAAACCCTCTGGTAAGCATGTCCATGTTCATTGATTTATAGTTTTACAACATAAGCATGCTTTCATATTTCATTTTCCATCTAAAACTCTCTGTAAACACGCAACAAAAAACTGTACTTGAAAAGAAAACTTATCTCTGCCTATTTTATGATATAATGCTTAATTCCGACACACTACAGAAGAGAATGAGTTATAGTTCCACACGAAAGAAAACAGAATTTTCAGTGTTGCTATACTTCCTTCGAAACTAATCTAAAATGACAAAATACCGAAACTACTGTAAATTTACTTTCTGCATATGGCCATTTTGACATCTTAAGTCTCTTCAGTGCAGACAAAATCAAACATCTAGAAATCAAGAAATCGAAAATAAAGGCTGAAAGAGAACAAATAATCAAAATGGTCTAAATTGAAAATCAAAATTAGCTACGGACAGAGTTTTCATAAGGGAGATCATGACACCTTACTTTTAAACAAAACATATTTCGCTAAGATAACTTAATTTAAATAGCTGAATACGAGAAACTGACCTTTAAACGTTTTACTCCTCACGAAAACTTTAAGTTGTGCTGTTTTGGATTGTGTAATTATAGATATCCTGATTATGGTTAACGATTCCTTAAACCAATATTTTCGTGACTAATAGTGTTCTTGTGTTTTTAGTAAACATTCTCAAGTAGAAAGTAATACTTGTATGAAAAATTTGTTGTTCTATAAAAAAGTCTCAATATTGTTTTCATTTAGGATGTTGTATGAAAAATAAAACTTGAATTGATTAATACCCTGTTTAAACTTTAATGTCAAATCTTTTCGAAAACGGTTTTAAACCCCATTATCTGTTTACGCTTAAATTTAAAATCTAGTTGGCATTAACGACTCCACCTATTACACAAGGATCCAAAAACGGCAATAAGATAACAATGTGTAACAGCAATCAGGACTGGCAGTCAAATTTGAAAGTGTAAAACAAAACTAGCATCCAAACCGATTTAGATAATCATAAGATGCGATTAAAATCGTTTTGAGTCTAAACAGGTTATGCCTATTTTAATTCAACTGAATTCAAGTATGAAAGATGAGATTTCAGAAAATCATAAAGCAGTTATTATACACACCCCCTCCCCCCGCTTTGTGGGAGGTATATTGTGTTCATGGTGTCTGTCCGTCCGTCAATCTTTCTGTCCACCACTCCTCCTTAACCACTGATTGGAATTTCATGAAACATATGCAGGAGTTTAATAACATATCGTAGATGTGCACTACGCTTTTTGTTTTCCAATAATTCCTTTTTTCCAAGATTTTTTTACATGTTTTGGAAATTTTCATTTTAGCTCAATGCAAACAATATGGTGACCACATGGTATCCACTACTCCTCTTAAACTACTGATTAAACTTACTAGTATACAGGAGCTTGATTACATATTGTAGATGTGCACTACATTTTTTGTTTTCAAATAATTCTTTTTTACCAGATTTTTAAGTTTTGGACTTTGTCTTATTAGCTCAATGCAAACCATATGGTGACCTTCTGGTATTCACTACTCCTCCTTAACCACTAATTGGAATTTTCTGAAACTTATGCAGGAGCTTAATTACATATTGAAGATGTGCACTACATTTTTTTTCCCAATAATTTCCTTTTTGCAAGTTTTTTACATGTTTTTGACTTCCATTTCAGCTCAATGTAAACCATATGATGACCACCTCGTATGCACTACTCCTCCAAAACCACTGATAGGAAATTCATGAAACTTATGCAGGAGCTTAATTACATGTTGTAGATGTGCACTACGTTCTTTGTTTTCAAAAAAAAATCCCCGAGATTTTTTACTTGTTTTGGATTTTAGCCCAATGCAAACCAAAAGGTGAACACCTAGTATTCACCACTTTTCCTTGACCACTGATCATAACGTAATGAAACTTATGTAGGATTATGCATTATAGATATGCACTGTCTGTTTTGTTTTCCAATAATTCTCTTTTTCCAGGTTTTTTTTTACTTTGTCAGTTTAGCTCGATGCCAAAAGCTGCTTTCCACTACTTCTGCTAAACCAATAATTGGAATATTTCATGAAATTTATTCAGGAGCTTATTATCATATTGTGGATCTCCACTATGTTTTTTAATTCTCCAATAATTGTTTAAGAAAATTCAGGAAGAGGTGGGGCGTGGGTATCTGTGGCTCACTAGGCAACAGTTACTCTAATTTTATTATACCCCCACTTGAAAAGAGGGGGTATATAGTGATGGCGTTGTCCGTCAGTCCGTTACACCTGAGGGTACTCATCTCTTATCTGCTACTCCTCCTGAACCAGTGAACAGATTTTCATGAAACTTTAACACAGTCTTTATGACATAATTTAGATGTGCACCTTTTATCTCAGAATTTGATATGATTGATTTTTGGGGTTTCCCATAGCAGAACATAAACTTAGCCTTTACATTACAAGAGGGGTACCCATCTCTTATCCGCTACTGCTCCTGAACCACTGAATGCATTTTCATGAAACTTTAACATGGTCTTTATAACATAATGTAGATGTGCATCTCCTATTTCAGAATTTGATTTGATTGATTTTTGGGGTTTCCCATAGCAGAACATAAACTTAGCCTTTACATTACAAGAGGGGTACCCATCTCTTATCCGCTACTGCTCCTGAACCACTGAATGCATTTTCATGAAACTTTAACACAGTCTTTTTGACATAATGTAGATGTGCACCTCCTATTGCAGAATTTGATTCGATTGATTTTTGGAGTTTCCCATACCAAACCTGGACTTAAAGTCCATTCCCGCTTACTGACATGTCCCACATCAACCATACTGGTACGTGTGATGCATTTGAGAATGACAACAATGCATGCTTCGGGTGCTGACTCTGACCTATATTTTACGCATGAGTGACGTGGTTAGGTAGAATTGTTAAAGGCCATTTCTGCTTACGGACATGTCCCAAAACAACCATATTGGTATGTATGATGCATTTGGGGATGACAACAACAATACATGCTTCGGATGCTGACTCTGACCTATATTTTACGCATGAGCGACTTGGTTAGGTTGAATGGTTAAAGTCCATTCCCGCTTACTGACATGTCCCATATCAACCATATTGGTACGTATGATGCATTTGGGGATGACAACAACAATACATGCTTCGGATGATGACTCTGACCTATATTTTATGCATGAGTGACTATGTTAGGTAGAATGGTTAAAGGTCCATTCCCTCTTACTGACATGTCCCACATCAACCATATTGGTAAGTATGATGCATTTGGGTATGACAACAACAATACATGCTTCGGATGCTGACTCTGACCTATATTTTACGCATGAGCGACTTGGTTAGGTAGAATGGTTAAAGTCCATTCCCGCTTATTGACATGTCCCACATCAACCATATTGGTACGTATGATGCATTTGGGGATGACAACAACAATGCATGCTTCGGATGCTGACTCTGACCTATGTTTTATGCATGAGCGACTGTGTTAGGTAGAGGAGCGACTATGTTAGGTAGAATGGTTAAAGGTCCATTCCCGCTTACTGACATGTCCCACATCAACCATATTGGTATGGATGATGCATTTGGGAATGACAACAACAATGCATGATTCGGATGCTGACTCTGACCTATATTTTACGCATGAGGGACTTGGTTAGGTAAAATGGTTAAAGGTCCATTTCTGCATACTGTCATGTATCACATCAACCATATTGGTACGTATGATGCATTTGGGGATGACAACAACAAGGCATGCTTCGGATGCTGACTCTGACCTATATTTTATGCATGAGCGACTATGTTAGGTAGAATGGTTAAAGGTCCATTCACGCTTACTAACATGTCCCACATCAACCATATTGGTATGTATGATGCATTTGGGAATGACAACAATGCATCCTTCGAATGCTGACTCTGACCTATATTTTACGCATGAGGGACTTGGTTAGGTAGAATGGTTAAAGGTCGATTTCTGCATACTGACATGTATCACATCAACCATATTGGTATGTATGATGCATTTTGGGATTGCATCTCTAGTGAATGCTTTGAATGCAGTCTGTGATGTACGTTTTATTCATGTATGAATCCCTTCAAAAAATGATTATAGTCCATAACTGTTCACTGATATGTTGAACATGTGACAATGCTGCGCAAGGAGGTGAGCTTAGCAGGCTGTGGCTGCTTTCTATGTTTGGAGTTTCCCATACCAAACCTGGACTTGCCCATTACATTACTAGTGGGTACCTATCTCAATTGTCAGCTACTCCTCCTGAACCACTGAATAGATTTTCATGAAACTTTAGCACAGTGTTCATGACATAATGTAGATGTGCACCTCCTATTTAAGAATTTGATTAGATTGATTTTATAATTTCTGGAATCAAATGGGGTTGTGGAGGGTATTTATTAGTGAGCTTTGCTCACAGTTTTTCTAGTTTTTATTTGTGATCTACATTTGAGATTTTCCCTACAACTGTACTGAATGATAAAGTAAAAGGTCCCAAAATTTTTTTTATAATTTCTATTCGATGTTCTAAGAAACCCATCTGACGAGTTTAACAGGCCTTATTTTAACTTTGAGAGTAGTAAGTACCAAACTATGAAGAATTTTACTCCACTGTTGCTATCATTCGGATATGACAATCGTTTTCAAGGTCCAACCTTCATATTCTGTCAAAGTATCAAAAGTTTTGATTTCCTTTAACATTCATTATCTAATATAAGACTGATTACACTTATAAAATAATTTTGCTTTGT
The DNA here is from genome assembly GCA_002080025.1 of Modiolus philippinarum. Lineage (NCBI taxonomy): Eukaryota > Metazoa > Mollusca > Bivalvia > Mytilida > Modiolidae > Modiolus > Modiolus philippinarum. The sequence goes on along the minus strand of MJUU01016372.1, from coordinate 97,692 downwards.
TACGAGAATGGTAGGAACAGATCCAAATATATCGCCTTAGGCCATGCAAAATAACAACTAATAGTTTTACTAGGTGTGTATTGTTCACCTGTGTATGCTATCTTCATTTTTCTTTTTTTTGTACAGTACTCATAAAGGGATAAAAGGAAACGTCTACAATGGCTGAAAATTACAATTAAATGATACAATCTGCAGGGAACTATACAAGACAGACGTACATAACGATAGGAATTCGGGACAGTCGGCATTAGCAAAAGCAAGCGGTTGGATTTAAATCGGTTTATGGGTACCCAAATCTCCCTTTCGTCTGTCTCGTTTCCCTATAGTATAATAAAGAGACTATATGAAAAAACATCAAAACGGAACCATATCAAACATGATAACCTTATTTCTATTTTCAATGATAACAGAGGGTATATTGACGAAATCCTTACTATTGACAATCCCCAGATTTTAGATTGTGTAGACATTATTTACCCACAAGAGCTGAAATTAAATAAAGCCAAAAATGATTCCAATTACTGCCCTTTTCTGGATCTAACTATCATTATTGACGCTAGTAAAATAAAAACTCAACTATATGATAAAAGTAATGATTTTGATTTCACTATAACTAATTTCCTTTTTCTTGACGGCGACATCCCCCAAGCTCCATCATTCGGGGTGTACATTTCTCAACTGCGATTTGCACGTGTTTGTTCTACTCTTGACGATTTTAATGAACGTAACTTTAGTATCACAGCCAAGCTTTTGCAACAGGGTTACAGATTTCATAGGTTGTTGAATACCTTTAAGAAGTTTTATAACAGATATGAATATTAAATATCTAAATATGGCGTTACTCGCAAACAGCTTATTGCTAAGCGCATTTCTAATCTTTGATTTTACGGTAATGTTGGTAATGTTGTTAAAAAATGCCAGAAACTGATTAAAAATCCATAAAAGCTGGGACGTAACTTACATTCTTTACGTAATAGGGGATATTGACAAGATACTCTGCTTTCATCCGTTAAATAAGCTTTGAGATCTAGTGACCTGAACATTTTATATACATACTGGCCTCTCACTGATATTGCCGATGTCTACTGAAATATATGATGATTCTTGATCAAATCCTGCGGAAAGTTTTGAGTTTGATTTTTCTTCCAAAGTGCGACAGTGTTTTAACAGCAGACAAGGCTCCTTTAGCTAGCCGGCAGTTTAGCGGCGAGCACCCCTTGACCCATCTTTCAAAATTACGTATAGTCATATTCTCTCCTTTCAAGATTGTGGTCATGGAGTTAGCAGTCTACCTGTATTGGGTTTTATTCGTATGTTTACTAAACTATAGGAAAACGGGACAGATAAAGGGGAGGTTTGGGTACCCATAAACTGGTTTAACCCTACCGCTGGCTTCTGCTAGTGCCGGTACCAAGTCCGGTTGTTCCGAGTTCCTATCTTTGTTTACGTTTGTCTTTTGTCTAATTTGTGTTTTTCCTGTGTAGTTCATTAGCAGACAGGTTCATTAGCAGATTGTGGCATGTAATTATAATTTTCAGCCATTGTAGGTGTTTCCTGTTGTCCCTTTTATTTCAAACGAATAAAACCCAATGCAGGTAGACTCCATGACCACAATCTTGAAAAGAGATGACAAAACGTAAATTTGAAAGATGGGTCAAGGGGTATTCGATCTAATCTGCCTGCTAGCTCTAGGAGCCTAGTCTGCTGGTTATTACACTGCCACACTACGGAAGAAAAATCAAACTCAAAACTTTCCGAAATGTTTGGTAAAGAATCATCATATATTTCAGTAAGACATCGGCAGTATCAGTGAAAGGCCAATATGTGTGTAAAATTTTCAGGTCACTAGATCTCAAAGCTAATTGATTCAAGCGGAATATCTTGCCAATATTCCTATTATGTAAAGAATGTAAGTGACGTCCTAGTTTTTCTGGATTTTTATTATCAGTTTAGGGCATTTTTAACAACATTTCCGTGAAAACGAGCATTAGAAATACCCTTAGTAATAAGCTGTTTGCGAGTAACGCCATATTTAGATATCAAATAACTAAATACCGAAGTTACTGTGAATTTAATTTCCGCATATGCGCATTTCGACAAATTATGTCTCTTCAAATGTTCATATATATTGTAAAACTTCTTTCATTTATTCAGCAATTTATGAAATCTGTAACCGTGTTGTAAAGTTTGGCTGTGATAGTAAGGTTACGTTCATAAAAATCGCTTAGAGTAGAATAAATGCGTGCGAAGCGTACCAGTTGAGAAATATACACCCATTATGATGGAGCTAGAGAAAGGTCGCCGTGAAGAAAAGGGAAAATCAAAATCCTCCCTTTTATAATACATTTATGTTTTTATTTTACCAGAATCAATGATTGTTGGATCCAGAAATGTCTTTGTTTCTCGGTGCTTCCAATATTGCCATTGTCCTTATATTATTCGTTTTTAAACTGACTGTTCGTTTCCTAAAGAACCAGAAAGACTTCATCAACATTTTGGATATTTTGATAGACACATATACAAATGTATTGGGTTTATTCGTATGTTTATGATACTATAGGAAAACGGGACAGATAAAAGAGAGGTTTGGGTACCCATATACCCATGGCTTTTGCTAGTGCCAGTACCCAATCCGGCTATCCTGAGTTCCTATCGTTGTTTACGTTTGTCTTCTGTCTTATATCTGTTTTTCATTATTTCCCTGGTAAGTTGTAGCATGTAGTTGTAATTTTCAGCCACTGTAAATGTTTCCTGTTATCTCCCTTTTTGCATGTATACTGGTTGATAGTAAAGCAGATAATTAGTACTTGAGTTGGCACCACTTGTTTTCGCTTAATAGATATTGAATATTTCATGTATTTCAGTGAAGACATAAACTATACACACCAGAACAAGCTTAACTAGATCTGCAGCATCTGTTTCATTCAACTTGTTCCTTGACAATTTTCCTGGTGATGCATGCTTGATATTTATTTCTACACACCCGCTTACACTGTTGTTATGTCAGTATGGTACTCTTAAACTCTTCCTTATACTTTGATGTGCTCGCAGTCAAAGGGTTTATCCTACACTATAAGTATATATAGAATGCAGCAATTACAGTTGTATATACATATATAATTTATCATAAACATAACCTCAGACATGTGAAGACATGCTCATTTAATTGCTTTTGAACAGGATTTTTGAGTATCTGGTTGTGCTAAAATGAGTTGCTTCCGGTTGTCCTACGAATTATAATACAAGATGTGTGATAACATATTAATATGATGTCGTGTTGATATATTTATGTTTGATATTCAGTTAACCTTTAGTAATTTGTCTTTATTTAAATATAGTTAATTATGTACAAGGGTTAAAATTTTATTTTCGTTAAGGTAAATTGAAAGTGTTTAACTTAAGCGCAGACTTCATAAATGTTTCTTTGCAAATCTTTTATATCAATAACATTTTAAAATGAAAAATCAAATTTGCTAATTTATATTAAAGTACATTTAACAGGGTTAACGATTATTACAGTAAATATTAAAGTTTATTTTGTTAAACGTGTAACGCTAAATCGTGGTAATTAACAACACGGTCAAAAGATCGAAAAAACAGACTTTTAAATTATCATTTGAAATAGAAATGGCGTATAATTAGTTATTTGAAGATTTGTCTTTTAGATAACCCTAGTGTTATTGTTAGATTGATTTGAATGAAGAGGATGTTTCTTTGGGTAATTAAAGAATTAACATTGTGAAGACTGTAAAATCAATCGGTACATCTGTAGTGGTGATCGGCTATAATTATTGGCAGTGATGCTATTGTGCAGTGGTGGAACTATTATCGCTTACTGGAACCATGCATGTAGTAACATCACCATTGTATCATAGAGACTTAATACAAATACAGGTAAGGATTTTTTTCTATGTTATTTTCTCATAAAATTTTTGATTAGCCTGCAACAAAAACAAACATTTGGAATCATAATTAATCAAAAAGACGAATACAATATTGTCAATTTTAGAGTTGATCATAGTTATTGATGTCCCACTATGTATGCGTACTTGGTTCCCATGATTTATGATAAATTTACCTTTTCCGTCACCAGAGGCAAAGTATAATATATCAGTTATTTTGTTGATACCCTGAATAAGTTTAAAATGTATGTCCTCAATGAAAACATAATTGATTTGTAAATATGTTATTATTTGGGTAATTTTAATTCTCATCACATACTATTTATACCACAAATTAATACAACATGTACAATGTGAATTTTAACATGGTACATGTAGTCAAGAATTTCAAGATATAAGCATATGCTTCGATTATGATTAATTTGAAATAACAGGTATTAATGATAATAATTATTATTATTAAACAATAATAATAATTGTGAAAAACTGACTTTATTGTAACTATTTCGTTTAAACTGTTTTGCCAGGTATACAAGTAAATAATTTTTAGATCATGTGTTTTCTTTGGGTATTGACCATATCCGAATTAGCGTGTTATGTTCTGAATTTACTTTCACAGGTTATTTTTTCTGTATCTTTTTTTTCTGAATTGGATACGTGTAACACAGCTTGATATCTACATTTTCTGTTGAGACTTTTTTGTTGTGATAATACGTTGAAGATATATTTTGTTGAATTTCAAATAAAACAAAATAAAAGAAAGTACTGAATTAATTGCAATTCTGCATGTGGGGATTCAACAAATCAAATCATATTAAACATTTTGTGAGACACCACAAAAAAAGGAATTCCGATCAAGTATTCATGATCTGATAATCGTACACATCCATGTGCTTTTCATATCCCTCTGTTAGTTAACGAACACCTTTTCATAATTTTGAAAAGGTAAGTCAAAAAGCGAAAAATATGGCTAGAAATAATGATGATCTAAGTGAATGCTTAAATGCAAGACTAAGATTTAAGATTTAAATCAATACACAAATAAAATTTAATATTCAAAGGATAAATCTATAGCAACTTTACATTTTATTTGTAACTTCATCTGCACCGAAGGGACATAATTAGTAAACAATATTCACATGAATGAATAAAAAGCATTGCACTTGTGGAAAAAAAACTTCAATTCAAATTCTAGTTAATCAGTTTCCATTTTATCTAGCTGTGTACGATTATATGGTAAATGAGGGTAGTATCAAAATTACCGAAAATAATCGCCAGAAGCCGAAATCCAAAAAAATACAGGTGCAAAACCACCGGACGAATCGAATGGTCCTGACTTGGCATAGTCATTTAGAAAAATGTGGTGGATTAGATCGGCGTTGTGGCGCGCCAAACCTTTCCTTCCGCTGCGGTAGCAACTTGCAGCAATTGCTATTGAAAGATGTAGACAGTATAGTAACAATACTGTCATGAGTATATTAGTAAACTTAATTGTTTTGGTTTGAGAGATCAGACATAAGGCATTTCTAATCCTCGTTTTTACGGAAATGTTGTTTAAAAATACCAGGAATTAATTAAAAAGTCCAGAAAAGTTGGGACGTAACTTACATTCATTATGTAATAGGGGATATCGACAAGAAATTCTGCTTGCATCCGTTGAATTAGCTTTGAGACCTAGTGAACTGAAAATTTTGCAAACATACTGGTCTCTCACTGATACTGCCGATGTCTACTGAAATTTATGATGATTCTTGACCAAACCCATTGGGAAGTTTGAGTTTGATTTTTCTTCCGTACAGCGACTGTATTCTACAAGCAGACTAGGCTCCGTGAGCTAGCCGACAGTAGCTAGCCGGCAGTTTGGATGCGAGCACTCCTTGACCAATCTTTCAAAATTACGTATTGTCTTTTTCTCTCCTTTCAAGCTTGTGGTCATGGAGTTGGTAGTCTATCTGTATTAGGTTTTATTCGTATGATTTTATACTATAGGGAAACGGGACAGATAAAGGGGAGGTTTGGGTACCTATAAACCGGTTTAACTCTACCGCTGGCTTTTGCTAGTGCCGGTACCAAGTCCGGCTGTCCCGAGTTCTTATCGTTGTTTACGTTTGTTCTTTTATCTTATTCGTGTTTTTCCTGTGTAAGATTGTGACATGTAATTATAATTTTCAGCCATTGTAGGTGTTTCCTGTTATCCATTTTACATAAATTCTGCAAAATCAGATGAACCCATATCTTTTGAAATCCCTGTACCTATGCCATGTACTTCCTGTATGACGATATATGGACCTTTTTTACAAAATGAAGTGGGACATGAATTTTTCATCACATTTTTCTATGCTTCTAATTTGGTCCGTATAAGTCTCGTTCTACTTTCACTTTCAAATCCCGGAACTCTTAAGATATAATGCATTGAAACCATCACCCGACTTAAAGTGTAAAATTCTTGAAGAATGAAATATTATCGTTTAGAGAAAAATGAAAACTCACTTATTTTGAGCTGAGAACCAAAAATCAAACAATTTTCTCACAGTACCACATAGGCAAAAGGTAACCGATAATAACTTTTCTCCTACCTTCTCGGAAGTCATATGACGAGACTTTGAGCCTAAAAAGGTGTTTAATTGATATTTGGTATGAAGCATCCATATTATTAGTTTTCAGGAATCTTTCATTCTTGTTAGACGAAATGAATACTTTGTTGCAAAATGTAGTGACACATGAGATTATCATCACATATTCTCACCTTCTACAAGATATCGATATCACCTTTTAGAGCAAGCATGAAGCTTCTATACATAATTAGTTGTAAGTTTAATTGTCCGTCTTGCCTTATATTTATTTCTCCATTGACGAAATGCTGATTTTGTTACCAAATGTAGTTAAATATGGAGTTTCATCACATTTTTCTCAGATCCTACTAGAGAAATTGATTTGAAAGTTGGTATGCAGCCTCTTTATAGTTAGCCGTAAAGAATCGGCTTCTGTCATATTTGTTGGACATTAACTGTCTGTTTGATGAAACGTGGACTTTGTTTCAAATTTTTCTAAAAGATGAACTTCTGTCTCAATTCTCTCAGCTGCTACCGAAGGGCTTGATGTGAATGTTTGTATCCTGCATCCTAACAATTAGTTGTGAGGAGCCTCGAATTGTCAGTTTCAAACAATAGTGCATTCGGAATCACATATTCTACCTTTGCAGCTCACCTTACCAACAAATTATCATTCATATTATATAGAGATGCGTGCAACACTATTATCTATATACCTTATGTATCTTACCTGTTGCAACCTTATCCTTCTTCTGTCTATTTCCTATCCATCAAATGTTCATCGTGTACTATGTTACAACTCTAGATTTCCTACGAGGAGGAATAACTAGGTTACCGAAAGCTATATTTTTTATATAGCCTAGGTGGTCTAGTGGTCTAGGGCGCTGGACATAGTGCAGGCGGTGTTGCCATAGATGACAACAAAGCAGGGGTTCAAATCCAGCCGTAGACCTTGCTGGATTTTCCGATGTTAACAGGTTTAAAAAGATGATTTTCATCACTGTTGGTCATCACTGTTGGCATTCGGAATCACATATTCTACCTTTGCAGCTCACCTTACCAACACATTATCATTCATATTATATAGAGCTGCGTGCAACACTATTATCTATATAGTGAATAATGACTTTTTCTTTGCATTTTTCACTTCTACTGGAGGGATTCATTTCAAACTTGGTATACAGATAATATTTGATCTATAGTAAAACGCTTTTTATTGTCTTTTCTCCACTTTAATGAGGCTGAATTCATCGAAATGCTTCTTCAAAGTAAAGAAAAAAACATGGCCACGCTTTAATTTCAGCTACCGTTTTAAGAATGACATTTTGCACAAAATAACATTCCGTTGGCAATCTATCCAATAGAGCTCGAAATAAAGGATACTTCCACATCGGTCTCATTCCTTGTCTTCATCAGGAAATTGACCACAATGGTAAACTTAACTTTATTTAGGGGCCAGCTCCGACCTGCCGTTTGGTGTGGGGTTTCCTCACCGTTTATTGAAGATCTTATGGTGGCTTTGAGTTGTTATTACTCCCCTTTGGGTCGTTGTCTCTTTGACACATTCCCCGTTTATCTTCTTTTTCCTATTAAACAAAGCTATATACGAGACAAGATGACTTCACTCTCCCAATAGTAAACTTCCGTTTTATTGTAGTAACATTCCAAGTGCACCAGCACACGGAGTTTACATTTATCTCTCAGCTAATTTTTAGCAGTTATCTTTAGTTGATCCTAAATTCTTATTTATGAATTCAAAAGGGGAAACAGTCTTTACCTTTAGGAAGTTTCTTCTACTTTTGAGCATCTTGCATCCTAGATTGCTACAAGCTACGTATTAGAATTGTAACTAAAGCGAAGACTTATATATAATTTCGGTATGTGTTATTTATTTGATACGCAAAGGCCTGTGGTCAATACAATGAATTCCGTGCATACAAACAGTCTGCTTAATTTTTTTTCCACTCTAATGAGGCTGAATTCATCGAGATGCCTCTTCAAATAAAAAAAACATTCCCATCCTTTAATTTCAGTTACCACCATATTAAGTTTATATCTCTTAGCTCATTCGCTATGTAAGGGCCTGTGGTCGATGCAGTAACTTTTAATAGAGCTCGACTGCTTACAAATAGACCACTTAAACAAGGGTTTCTTACCCAGAACTTCAAGTGAGATGTCTGTTCCACAAATGACAGCAGATCTTTCCCTTTAACTTTTAAGGTTTTTTTTTTCTTTCTCTACGTGATTTAATTTCATTACTAGAATTCACACGTTCAATACGGTGGGTGTCTTACAAAAAGCAGGAGATGCTTACTCTACCGGTGTATCTGATCTTTTCATAGTTTTTCAATTGAGTCAGTGTCGTTCATCTGAATATTTGGCCATATTTATCTTTTCTTTTCTGTACTTATATGATATCTTTGGGGTTTATCTGTGTTCCCGGTGTTGTTATTGTCTTTTTACCAGTCTTTATTTTTGAACGTCGGTTCGGTTCTCACTTGCTCTAAAGTACGTCCTGTTGTCGGTTGGAGATGGCCTTGGTAAGGTTACGTCTTGTTACAATTGTTTTGCAATATTGGTGAACTGTGATTTTTCTCCCTGTTGTAAGTATTCTTAACATGTTGATGGATATAATTCTATACTTTTTACGTATGTTACACCTGTTCTTGGTCATTTGCAGAATAAATGAATCAGAGAGTAGCTTATATGTAATTATCACTTAATCATATATATATGTGATAAAGTCAATAAAACGTGTATTAATTGATAATCAATTTACCTCATAGTATGAAAATTCGTCTAGCTGATATACTCGCACAATCCCAAAACTGAAACAAACAGGTCTGTAGTACCTTAACCAAATACACTATTATAACAAAACATTTGTAGGAAAATAGATCTTACGGTCAAAATCGAAATTAAGGCAATATGGACGTGTGAGCTGTTAAAATGGGTCAGCATCAAAAAAATAAAAAGGCAAAAAGTTGCATTAACAAAAAGTAAAAGTTGAAATATTGATTTTAAGCTTTCCTTTCGAAGGTCGTAGAAGGTCCGAAATCCATTTATAGAACACAGGTAAATTATCTGACTTTGTTGATACATTATTACAGTAGCAAACTTGCCTATAAATGTCGTTCTCATTTAGTCTTTACATTTAGACCCCTAGGTTTTAGAGTACCTAGTCTAAAATTGATCTTCTGTTCAGACGTGCACATATTTTCTTTATTAGTACTGATACTTTCATATCTTGCGGGCAGTGATATGGTTCCCGAATGGACCATCGGTATTAACACGGACATGGCGAATTATGTTCCGCAAAACAAGAACCAAGTCGATGGCATATTTTCCCCAACATAAATCTTTTCTCACTGCCCAAATATAATTCTAAGTGTGCACGTGAGCCCGTGAACTAGGTGAGTCTCAATGCTTGGTGTACTAGTGTATCGACAATGCCAGAGATATATTATCTGAGTTCTCCCTGAGCACTTTCGACATCCACGAGTATCGAGATGAAGGTTTGAAAGTCGAAAATTTTCTATATTTTTAACTTCTATTCTCTAATGATATGTCAAGTTTAACCCGATTTTGACCCGTTAGATAAATTTTCTTTATTCAACGTATGTTGAATAAAGCCCCGTGCTATTTCCCGCCAAATCTATTCGGAAAACAACTCTCGGTGTTTTTCATTGATCATTGGAGAAAAAGATTACACCACTTTATCCCGTTTATTACCATATTTTATCCACTCTCGATAGTTAAATTTAAAAATTTTAAAATGCTCGGCAAGCCTCGCAATTAAAATTTTAAAATTTAACTATCTCTAGTGGATAAAATATGGTAATGAACGGGATCTTGTGGTGTAATCTATATTTATTTAATTGATGTAACTGTTTTTAACAAGATGAATAAATTATATAAAACTTAAAAATTTTAATGATACATCTATAAATCGTACCATTTGGCCATTTGAAAAGATAACTGTTTGACGTCAAGTTTATCAATGATGAAAATCTTTTAAAATGTATACGACCAAATCTTAACAGTTGACCACTTTCTAAATAAATATTGTTTTCAAGTTATGATATAAAGCATACAAATTTACAACTAGAGTATAAAGGGTGTGGAAAGTTCAAGAGATCGCCTTCCTTCACCACGTACACAATGTTACTCCGAGAACGTCTGCAGGGGTTTAAATGTATACTTTTGTCATCAATTTGTACTTTTACACCAGGTCGTCTGTAATTCCGTGTCACGTGCGTTTTTACTTGATTGGCGTGGTGCAATCTATCCACCATCCAATAAATCAATACTGTATGAATCTGCAAGAAATAAGAAAAGGAGACAACTAAAGGGGGGGAGTGACAAATAATAAAAATGCACGTAGAAAGCAATCCAGGGAGTAGAATTTTATGTTTCTATACAGAAAGGTAATTGAAAAATATTTCAGAATGTGTTGCATCGCCGTAGAGACGACTTCTAAACACGAAATAAACTGAATGTTCAATAGCAGAACCGCAGGTTAATGAAGTTTTCTATACAGCCAAGGTTCGCAAACAGACTTAAAGTTAACTTATATAATGTTTTTTCACTGGTTGTTACCTTAAAGTAAGGAGCCTATAACTTCGAAATTAAGAAAAAAAGAATTGGAAGCCAATTTACGATTTTCCTAGTCGGATCAGGACAGAATGGGGTTTCCGATGGTTGAAACTCCCTTTTCGGAATTGTTTTAATTTCGTTCATCTATAGCCAAATACTGACACTCCCCCCCCCCAAAAAAAAAAAACAAAAAGAAACAAAACGACCCTTGAAAATCGACTGAATTCCTCCCTTTAATGAGCTTTATTCGAACCATCCTTTTTCCAAAGCTTGATCTTTCAGTTTTAACAAACATCTTTAAAAAAATATTACCACTTTCTCCTTAATCTTTTACTTTGTGAATGTATTGAATTCTAAACATGCTATAAACACTACTTGTATATCATAAGAAATTCAATTCAAATATATTTTCATACTTTTAGATAAAAGATTAAGCAAACGAACTTTGATTACATGTATTTCGACAGATTTTGACAATTTTTGAAGGTTTTTGTTAAAATGCAATAACTGTAATTAGAGATGCAAGCATTCTACACTCGCAAAAAATGAAAATATAAATAATCGGCTTTGGTTCTCAGTGTATCCTTTCAGGTGCATGTTGTACAGATCAAATTGAAGGTGAAACTCATTTTTGTTTTTTGTTTTTTGTTTTTTTTGTTTTTGTTTTTTTTTTAAATTCAAGGATAAAAGATCTGTTTTATTTTATCTTGTTTGAATAAAATATCCGAATTTTCTTACACTTTCAAATCAATCAAAATTAATATTTTTTCTTAGTAATAAAGATCATGAGGTTATGTCAGCCACTGCTTAATTCATATTGGAAAATAAATTACGAAGAATTTTTTTATTGTGTCCTTATGTTCAACTCTGATCTATATAGCTAACAAAAACAACATGGTTCTGTCTAACTATATATGTATTTATGTCTATGCAAATCAGTTCTTCTCTTGTATGTTACTCTCATTGCTCCTTGTGGGCTCTTGATTTGGAAATAAAGATATGCTATGTTATGTATTGTTATAAAATGGCTTAAATGGACACAAAAGGTTATTTACAGCCATGTTGGACTGCTAATATGTCAGAAAACGTAGAAGTGTGGTCTTTCATTTT